>VXAZ01007901.1:131945-143710 GCA_013399875.1 Gymnorhina tibicen
ATCAAACTAAGCTCAAATTTTTAGGATAGTATTTCTCAGAAAATTTTGGATATTACAGGGCTGGGCCTTTTCTGATGGATTCCTTATACATTTCAAATGTATAAGGTATTGTATTACATTAGATATTGTATTTGTTAGACTTTCTACCTTAAAATCTGAATTAAAACTGAAATGTTAATCCTTAACTGCACATTCTGTGTGGTCTGAAGGGAGGAAGACAAGAAACGACAATGTGTTTTTTATTTGAGTTACTAACTATATTCTAAATACAGATGGAAGATGAATGTTAACTGGAAAGGGATCTGTCAGCTTACAGTGGTGGCTTTCACAATTGAACATATACACACAGACACACTCTTGAGTATATGATTTCTTCTCACCATTCTCTTAAGTTCTATACTTTAAGGTTTTTTTGTTGGATCAGTGGATCGCTTTTGATTTGCAACATGATGAACATAGGTACAATTTCAGACGTGTTTACTATCCACAAGGAATTACATTCTTGATGAGCATGTGATTGATGCTTGTGTTTGTATAGATATGTGTCATTTCAGTAAATTTCTGTCTTTAACTCCGCTAGCACTATGAATGAGAATAATTAAAATGCACATTCTGAAGATAGCTTTAAAAACATTTTGCAGAATTGTTGTTGCTATATTCTAGAGTTTGTGTTGCAGTGATCTAAGTTGTAAACTCTTTATTTTAGGACTAACGCATAAGCACTTTGTGATGTAGGCATGTGATGAATTCTTTTTCTTGTTCTAAGAAATATTTTAATTTTTATTTTCAATTTCTTTTTTTTCCCCTGTGTCTGAGAGAAACATTCCTTCTTAAGCATTGGATCTTGTTTTAACGTTTCTTAATGTGTTGCCTTATGGTAGGTATGTATCTGACATCGGGTAGAGCAACGTTATTTAGAAGTGGGTTGTGGCCTTTTTGTCTTCCAATTTCCTATTATTTAAAATGGGATCTACTTTTCCTTTGCTTTCGAGGCATTTCACACACAATCAGTACCTATATCTGTCTCCTTTCATTCACTACTGAGAAGTTGATTTGTGCTTCTGATTAATCGAGGCTGACAACACTCATTGTTACTTTTTTGAAACAAGTATCTTTAGCTTTATACTCTGCCATACTGCTTTGCTCATAAATGTACAAAATTTTTAGGAGCTTTCTAGAAATCTTTTTTTAAAATTCACCTTTGAATAGTACCTACAAGAACTATCTTGATAGATTGCTGTGGGGCTGATCATATTTCTCATCATGCTGACCAAGTGTCAGCACTAGTTTGTGAAACTAATATTCTTATTGTTTTCACCTACTCCATGTCTTTTGTTTTGCACTTCATGCATGAAGAATGAATTAATTTCCTTCTTCACTCTTTATTGTGCTTAATGGAAACTATTCAGTGTCTTTCTAATAATGAACTCTTTTTAATGAAACTACAGTCCTGCATCGCCCTGTGAGTTTCACCAAACAGAAATCAACACACAGCCTCTTAACGAAAGACCACAGAAGCTGCAATGGTTTTACAGATAAAACTGCTGAATTTAAATTATGACCCAATCAAGTTGTAAGTTTTATGCTGCAATAGAACATAATTACCTGGAAAAACATGTAATAAAATTACTATAATTTTTAGTATTTGTGGTAAATTTTATAATGGAAAGTATAACTTCAAAATACTTAAGATGTACATAATATTTCTATATTATGCTTTGGAAGTTTCATATAATAGTGTTCTGAGCAGTTTCAGTTTTTAAGGGTTGTAAGTTACTTCACTGCTCAGTGCCTAAAGTTTTAAATGTTTAGCCAGAAGTAGGACCTGTGCAATTTTATTTTTAGGAAAATATATTAAATACAAAATATATAAAAAATATGCTACTCACATGAATGGTAGTGGTCAAAGTTGTTGCTTTGTATATTTTTGTATATATAAAGCTTGTATATTTTGCATGTGAAAGAATGAAGTTTGCAAGCACCTTAACTAAAAGAAGTTGGCCTTCAAAACTGTTTTTTCCTGGGCCAAGCAGGGCGAAGGAAGTCAATTCTATGCAAACTGCATGAAGCAGCATGTGAAACAGAAATAAACTCACATTCAGAGATCTGATTCTCTGTTCCCTGAAGTCAGTGAAAGATTCTCAGTGAAAACACTGAACTCTAGAGAAGTCTCATAATCTTAGGACTTTTTTTCCTCCATTTTAACTGAACAATATATGAAGAGCCAGTATTTTACAAATCAAAGCTGAAACTCAGCTCAGCTGTACAGACGCAAATTCAGAAATTCAGACCACTAACTGAATTATTTGCTTTTTAAAGCTCCGTTATGTTGCTTGATTATTTTTAAGTTCCTCTTGATACATATTAACCGATACAATTTTTTAAAAACTACCTCAAAAGATTTTCTATCTCTTAATTCTTCTTAAGGTGGAAAGGCACCTTATTCTTTTAAATATTTTATTTGGTATCATATTTTTTTCCCTGCAGTTGTGGCTTTTGCTCTTTTATTTAGGAGGGAAGCGATTTTTTGGGGGAATTGAATTTGTTTCTTTTTGTTTTGGGAGGATTGTTTGTTTGCTCTTTTGGTTTTGGTTTGGGCAATTTTGGCTTTTTGTTTGCTCCTTTCCTTTGGTTTTGGCTGGGTTTTGTTTTCATTTGTTGGGGTATTTTTCTTTTTTTTGTTTCCCCAAAACAGTGTTAACTCATGCTTACTTATTGTTTGTGTGGGTGATCTAGACTGTCATATCTGACCTATGTCTTCCTGTATGATCTGAGTGTTTCACTCCAGTTAATTCAGTGATTTAGTATACTTTTACATAATTTTCATTTTAAATCCCTGCAGACTGACTGTCTTCAAGGAAGAAAAAAGTAATGTTTTAAGTTGATCATTGACAGAAGTATTTAAACCACTGGCACTTGTGTTTTGTTAGAAAGGCACATGGGTGAATAGTGTTTAAAATTCTTCTCAACTCTCTTTGTTTGTACGTGACTTTGCTGTCTTCATTCATTGTGCTTCACTAGTACACTAATTAAAGTACTAGTACATACAGGGGATAATACTGGGGAATTGAGAATGTTCAAAGCTAAATCTCACTGTTCATGTTTGTAGAAGTCTAGAGAAAGACACTGGTGGAAAGAAATCCTTCATTGTGTCAATTCTGAATCTTTCTAAATACTCAGTGTCTTTTCATCAGCCAAGGCAACCTTAACAGAGCACTGCTATCTCTGCTCGTTTTCTGAATTGCAGTCATGTGCCTCTGCTGCTTGTTCCGTGCTGGCTCTGGATTTTTGGTGTACCTACTCAAACCCTACTAAAATCAAATCACTTTTCAATAAAAGATTGATTAATTAAAAAAAAAAAAAGTATCTTGCACCAGATTAGCAAGGTGTATGGAAAAAAAGCGGGAAATAATGACTCCTCATTTTAACAAAAGCAAGATCAGTAGGCTTGACTGCAGAACTACACCATGAAAGTGTAAATAGCCAGAATAACTAATTTTTCTGTCTTGTCACAGAACAGAATAATGGGTAACTGTGTCCAAACCTCACAGGCTGTTGTATTTTTTTTTCTGTATTGCAATTGGAAATGGAGAATGTAATGTCTGCTAAACAGCATAGTGAAATCAAAACCTTTGTTGTTATTTTTCTATTGCTGTTGTAGTTCTATGTCAGTTTATTATGTGAAGGTCTTTTGTTACTATAAAATATCAGGAAGTGGGATCATCTTCATTCTTCATGAACCTTATCATCTTTGCCTGAGTTCTTATTACAGGTAATGCAATAATTTTATATGACCTACATGTTATTATTGTCCTTAGATAAACTTCTTCAGAAAGATTGCATGCCAGATGCATGGGAAAAACTGCCTATCTGTTAATAGAATTTGAGGATTTCTCTCAGCTGTACATATATGGATTGGCTTACAAGATTTCCACTAATTCAGATATTTTCCTGACTAATCACTAAATGCACATCCAAACATTCTGTAGCTTTAAATGCAAAGTAGCACACTTCCTGCAGACAAAATCTTCAGTTGATGTGAATGGGTAAAGATTTGTGGGTTGCAATTCACAGCAGCAGGCCCTAACTAAAGTTTTGTGCTCTTAATTGAACACAAATTCAGATTAAACTTGAAATACATGCATTAATAAAAGGTATTGCTGAACATATAGTCCCGTTGTTACATCTAGTCCTAGATTATACATAGAAGAATAGTCTTATTTCAGTAGAATTACTAATGTGAGACAAGGAATAAAAGACTCTTTTATGGGCATGACCTGCAAAGTAAAACTTCAAGGTTTATTAAAACAGTTAATTTATATCCTAATGTTTGACATTGTGACTAACAGATTTAATTTTCTCCCCAGTCTGTTATACAGCCAAAGGGGCAAATAGTTTTGCTCACATTTAAGCAAATCCTCTTCAATTTTAACAGCTCAGAAATAGAAGTGGAGAAACACACCAGTTTGTTCTACAGTGTTGTCACTGAAGGTATAAAACATTCTCAGCAATCTTACTAACAAGAAGCAGAATATGTTTTTTCCTATATTCTTTGAAATATCAGTATTTCCTTAAAAAATATAACAGACAAATTCAAACAGTGGCCTTAACAAAAGATGAAAACATTTAGCATTAGTAAAATTCACTGATATCAAGCAAGATGGGAAAAAAATTAGCAAGGAGAAAGAATTGTATCTTCTTGCCCTGACAGAGGGAGTAACAGTGAAATTAACTTTGAGAACTGTTTGAAGAGCTTTCTACTGAAAATGGTATGGCACAATGGCAAAGATATGTATTTGAAAATATCAACAGTCCTTAACCATTTTTGGCCAGTTACATTTCATTTGATGTGTTTTTAAAGTAAAATAGCACAGACCTATCCGTGCTAAAATTTCTTAGTGCAATTGGCATTTACTCTTATTTTCTGTACTCTAATTGAAGGATTTGTTCAATTATTATATTGCTCATTATATTGCGCTGTCCTTAAAAGCAAAGTTTCATTCAGGCCTCTAATTTGAACATCTCAAAATTACAGCATCCAAATCTTAAAACTCTTGCTTCAGGCTCAGTTTTGGATAGTCATCAAAATTAAATAATTAAGTGCATGAAAAGTAAAATTCAGATTTGTTTCATATATTTGAGGATTATAATACAATCATAAATTGTAACAATTTACTGGAAAACTACCAACCATTCTTCCCATATGTGATGATTAGAATTTGTATTTCAGAACATGAGATTTGTTAATATAATTTTATGTCGGTAGGGCATACTAACTGGAACATATTTGCTGAACACTGCTTGCTAATATTTGGTGCTTGTGATAAACAGCCTAAATTGGAGAGATACAGATTTGATAGAGTAGACTGTTAGATAGATAAGAAAGTGGCTGGATGGTCACATCCAGAGGCTGGTCATCAGTGGCTCAGAGTCCCAGTGTACATCAGTGATAGGTGGTGTCCCTCAGGGGTCTGTACTGGGACCACTATTATTTAATATCTTCATCAATGACAGAGACAAAGGGGTTGAGGGCATCCTCCCATCCAAGTTTGCTGATGACATGAAGCTGAGTGGTGCAGCTAATATTCCTGAAGGACGGGATGCCATCCAGAGGGACCTGGACAAGGTGGAGAAGTGGCCCATGGGAATCTCGTGAGGTTTAACAAGGCCCAGTGCTGGTGCTGCACCTGAGCTGGGGCCACTCCCAGTGCCAACCCAGGCTGTGGATGAACAGATCAAGAACAACCCTGCCCAGAAGGACTTGGGGGTGCTGGTGGGTGAGAGGCTGAACTTCATTACATTTCTCTCCATGCAGTTCTCCAGCTGATCAAGGTCCCTCTGAATGGCAGAACAGCATTTGGGCGTATCAGACAGTCCCCCCAGATTCGTATCATCATCAGTCTTGCTGAGGGAACATTCTATCCCTTTGTCCAGGTTGTTGATAAACAAATTGAGTAAGACTGCACCGTAAGACTGGTTTCTTGTCACTAAGGACGTAGAGAAAGCAAGCTGACAGTGGTCAGTGAAACACTGCATGGTGGCCCTAATAAAACAAAGAAGTTTGGAAACCTGTTTCTTGTTTTAGTCCCCCTCACAGACCAGACGTGAAGAGGTTAAGATGTTACTCAATCCAGAGTCCAGGAAGCATGTGCTTCTTATTAAGACAACACAACCTGTATCTATAAAGGCGGAGTTCTTTATTTCCCTCAGGTCTAGCATGACTTCGCACTGTTGCAAAGCTGGACAAAAAAACCCTTTATCATCAGTCCCTGAAAATAAATATATAGAACTGGACAAGAATTTTCATATCCTTGAAAAGACTTACAAACTTCCAAATCAGAAGGGCATGCAACAGTGCATGAAAACAGCCAAACTGAACTATCCTCTCAATCTTTTTACAATTTGTGCTGTCCCCTGCCTGTTTTCATAATGCAAATATGGCTTTGACTGAAAACTATCACTTTTGTGGGACTTTTTTCACTTGCAGTAATATATCTTAGAGTTCAAGCCATTTTTAAGCAGGTCAGTTGAAGAGTTCAGTGGTCACTGTCCTGAATTTCTAGACATTCTTCATGAGAGGCTGAGAAAGAGCTAATTTTCCCAGACTACAGAAAAGAAGGCTCAGGGGGATTTTTCTGGCACTTGTAAACACCTAAAATGAAGGAAGAAGATGAAGCCAGAATATTTTCAGTGTCACCAAGTGTCAGTATAAGAGGCAGGGGATATGCACTGAAACACAGGAGGTTCCCTCTGAACATCAGGAACTGGTTTTTTTACAGTGAAGTTGGTCAAACACAGGCCTAGATTGCTCAGAGATGCTGTGGATCTTCTACAGAGAAATGCAAAATGCAACTGAACCTGGGCAGCTCGGTCTTGCTGATTCTCCTTGGGCAAGACAGTGGGACCCACTGACCTAAAGAAATCTCTGCCAACCTGAATAGTTCTGGGGACATACCAGCTTCAAGGCTGAGAGGCAGTGCAGCACAAATCTGTAAAAAATACCGGGCTTCTGTGTAAATACCTGTGTGTGTAAATTCTGCCTACCACAGATTTACTCCATGCCCACACACTGAAATGCATTTTGAATAAGCTGTATTATGTGCATGTGTTCTTGGATGATACAGAACTCCAATAGAAATCTAGGGCACTCAGAGTTGATCAGAGCTCCTAGGACTTCCTTTTCGTTTGGTAGGTGACTGGTGCTAAAACATTGAGTTTGTCTTCTTCTTTAGGAAAAAAAATTCGCATTTTTTTTTAAAAACCTTGAAACAAACTCTCACGTAGTTGGACAGAGAGATCTGGCCAAGGAAGATCTCTGTAGTATTAAAAGAAACCACCTAAAAATATATTTCTTTGTTTTGTGCACTTCTATTGTTCATCATGGTTCACTTGCCCAAATATTTAAAGGCTTTGGGTGTGCAATAGAGATTTTGGGTTCTCACTCTACTGGAGTTTTTAAACAAGAGAGACAGATTCAAAGGAAAAAAAAAACAAACAGGAAAAACAAAACCAAAACCAAACAAAACAAATTTTAAAAAATTAATAGCCACATTTTGCTGGGGAAAGATGCCAAGATCATTACTTCAAATTATAATAAAGAAAACAATAAACAAAACTCATATATACACTCTGATTGAGAATATTTAATTTCATGTTATTTTCAAGCATTCCCCAGGATTCTGGTTATGGAGTAGAGTGCAACCAAATGTTAAGTGCTTGATTACTGTCAGCAGTAAGAAACAAAAGGCATTTGTATGCACTGCCTGGATGGCATTGGTAATGGTAGTCTCTGCTTACTCTTTTATTTTACCCTTGTCTGCTACAGAGAGAAGAGTTAATTCTGCATCCTGTAAAAACTTATCCATTCATAAATAAGTCATGAACTGTATACAGTCAAATAAATATTTTACTTTTTAGGTATGACTTACACTGAGTCAGTGTTAGTTTACTGACAGAAACTTCTACAGTTTTTCAAAATTCAAAAATGGCCTTTTGCCTGCTTGTAAGAATATATTTAGGCCAACTGTATATGAAGAAGTTATTGTAAAACATGAGAATATAACCAGGAGTGGTACTTTGGATTACCAGTTCCTGTGGTAATTTTTGTAAGCTTATAAAGCAAAATTATAAACTACACCCCAAAATTTTGGGGTTTTTCATATTGTTTAGGAAACATACATATTTACATATAACATATCAATGTACTTTGGTTAGCAGCAGGGACACTGAATTCACAACTGGATGAAACATCTAATTCCATATGCATTATTCTTTTGGTGCTATATTTATAAGACATGAAAGGAATCTCTAAGATGCATGTCAGATTTAGGCCATTACACCTTGTTAGTTAATTGTGAATAAAATATTTAACATTTTATTTATATTTTATTGTTAAATATTTAACAATATAAATCATCAGATGATTTATAGGATTTTTTCAGCAGAAAAGCACCCACAGCAGAAATTTGCTTTGACAGTAGAGAACACTAACTGAAAATAAAGTGAAATATAATAACCTCTGGTCACTTTTGGATGACATACCTTTTTTTACCCTTACACCAACATATTTCTGAACCAAGTTTCAGCCATTTTATTTTTGTTTGCCCTCTTGACCAGATGTTAGGAATGCAGTTTACTGGAAATGATGGTCCAGCAGCAAATGGAAGCTTTGAGGGACTTACATCTTTTAGAACTTGTAGCTGAGAGAGTGGCCAACAAATATTACTGTTTGAGACCTGCTAAAAATAAAGAGCTTCCAAAAAAAATAAGCCTATGGCTTTGCACATATAAATGGTACTTAAGAAAGAGATAAAGCAAGGAGTGTCCAACTCAGTAAGCTTACACTTAAGATAAGGAAAGGCCAGACATATAGAAGGATTTTCACTGGTGTTATTGGACACTGGCTTTTCACCTGACTGGACAAGAAGGAGTAAGAAAGGCTGAGTCATTCATTGAAATCATTTAATAAAACGTTCTGGAAAAAGTGGAGGATTTTTTTTCAAAATTCTGCAGGAAATGCAAATGCTTATACTCAGGCTTTGCAAAAGTAAAGCAATTAAAAAAAAAAAAAAAAGAAAGCAAAGCAAGGAGGAAAGGATGATACAAATAAAAATAAAAAATTTATAAAAATTTCTATAGTTCTCTTAACCTGTTACTCCTCTCCTTTACATTTAGTGAATAAAAGACTAATTATATTATGAGACATGTAGGTCTGTACAAAAGTTAGCTTGCGGTCATGATGTCTAACTGTAAGCAGTGTACAGCATGAAACTCCTGGGAGTTAAGTGATATGAAATCTTGTGTGGCTACAGTTCACAGAAGACAGTATAAGAACACCAGTGAGCAAAAATTCCCAGCTGTAATGGTGCATGTTTATAGTGGTAAAAAAAAAAGTCTGTCTATTTCTCTATGACAAATCAATAGTGAGAGGACAACAGAAGATATATTAGCAACTTGTGTAAAAGAGTGCATCCTATCAAACAGAGTAGGTAGGAGTCAGTAAGTAATTTTCATTCATGAGGCCACAAAAAGAAAATTGCTTTCAAGAAAATCACAGAGGATTATGTCTTGGGTATTTTTTACAGAATTACTAGGGGCAGAGGCTTCAAAAAAAAGTTGAGGTCTTGGTGGGAGTTTATTTGTTTGGTTTTGGTTTTGTTTAGCTTGGTTTATTGTTTCATGTGGTATTTTTTAAACCAGTATAGATTTCTAAATTCTTCTAAGATATGGGGGAGTACTTGCCTCCCAAAGTGGTATAAATTAGCATAAAAGAAAAAAAAATTCCTTCATCTTATTTCAATCATCCTTATGCCCCCAAATGGCAATGTCCAGCACTGATTTTTTTTAATGATCACCATTTCATTATCAGAGTACAAGATAAGTGCCCCCAAAAGATGTGGAGCCTGTAGATGTAGTCTTAAAGACTGCTCTACCTAACTTATTGCATCCTGTCAGAGCAGCATATACCAATCTCAGTTTGCACAGAGATCTCAGCACCTTGGGATGGGATCCCCAGTACAGGGCTGCTTTGGAAGGTCACCAAAGTGACAATCAGCAGAAGGAACGCTTTAATCTTCAAATCCCCAGATGATGCTGACTCTCAAGATAAGACCTAAAGAAGGAAATTAAATCTATCCTAGCTGAAACCAGAACAGTCCATCACACCTGGAAGCACAACCTAAACTACTGAAGAACTTAGAAAACTGACACTGTCTAAAATCTACCCATTTGTCCATGTTTTGGCAAGGGATGGCTGAGAAGACATTCGTGGGTCAGAAATTTTGACTGGCAAGATTACTCTGAGGGTTAAGGAGGAGTTTACTCCCTGAAGCCTTTTGTGAATGAAGTCCCAGACACATGAGGAATGAGAGGTTAAGGTTAAGGTTTTATGTTATCCAGAAAAAAAGTCACAAAGCCAAAAGTACTTCCTTAAATATTTGGTTAAATTTGTGCAATACACATAAAAAGTTTTCTGTTAGGCACTCAATATTAAATATTAATTCTGTTTTTTGGTGATTTGTTTCCAACCATGAGCTGAAGTTTTGACTTCAAGGCCTGAATTTCACAAACTAGATGTACTTTTTCAGTCCTCTGGTGACATAGACATAAAACTCAAATTATTTTAGGGGGCCTTAAAATGATAGGTGATTTACATACGATATCTCCACACAAATATAGGATCACACTTTTGGGGGATTTTTTAATGGTAACAATAGCTTACTTTGGTACCAACATTCAGTTCTAGTAGAGCCTTTTGTCTTGAGAGCCAGTTAATCTTGAGTGATTTCCTGCCCTGGTACAATTTTAAGATTGTCACAAGGAGGATAAATTTCATGCCATTTTCTGTTCTTATTACAGTCTTCACATTGTAATGAGAATGGATTAATTTTGTTCCATTTTCTGGCCTCGTTACAGTCTGTTACGAGAATGGATTAATTTTATGACATTTTTTCCTCATTATAATCTTTGTTATAGGAATGAGAATATGTAATGAGAATGAGAACATTTCAAGCATTAAAGGTCTGTGAGAACTCATGACAAAGACTGTAACAAGAAGAGAAAGTGACACCCAATCCATTCTTGTGAGAGTTTTAAGACTGTAAAGAGAACTCCATGTAAAATTATATTCATCCATTCATAAGACAAAGACTGTTGAAAAAATGAAAATTGAAAAAAAATTAATCAATTTTTGTCACAATTTGGATATTGTATCAAACTTCATTATGTGCTTTAGAAAGTATAGTAAGTTAATAGAAAAAGTCACAATAGGGCTTACACAGAACATACTGCTTTCAAGTTACAGTCTTGCTTTGGTAGATATAGTCAGTGCACTCTGAGTCAGATTTGCACAATATGTGACCCAGATGTCATTAAGCGAAAATGGGATCCACAGAGAGCTTCAGTGGAAGTCTTCACAAAGACTTCAATGCAACCAGGAATTAATCTCAAATCCCATTTTTCATAATCATCCAGACAATAAGAGACTTTCTTGTATGAGCATTGCAGCAGTTTTCCCCCNGATATACTAGCACAACTGAAAGAGATGAGCTGCATAAAACAAGTGAAAACTTTTGGAATCACTGGAGATTTACTAATTGAAAAATTAAATTTTATGATAATGACCGTATAAATAGCTTGTAAAAAATGGAAAGCAAGTAATGGATCTGAAATTTGGCAGTTTTCTAAGAGCTGCTAAAAGCCTGCTCTCCTAAGGTACCTGGTGTCAGAACAGGTAGAGGGTTTTGAAGTCAGACGGAAAAGAAAGA
>VXAZ01007901.1:143748-154830 GCA_013399875.1 Gymnorhina tibicen
GGAAAAGAAAGAGCAATAAAAAAACCAAGGAAAAGAGAAAAAAGTTTGCTCTATTTTAGTTAAAAATGTCAATACTACCCAAATATAGATATGACTGCAAAAGAAGTGTTAATTGGAAAATGCAAATATTATACCTATATTGCAGTAGCACTGCAATATCACTGTCAGCTGGGATTTTACTTGGATCAGTAAGAACAATCAGTGATGTTGCATCTAATTCAACATGGTTATCTATATCTCAGATCTGATCACAGCTTCTGTCCTGGAATGTCCTGGGGAAATTTCATTCCTGCATCTCTAAACCTTCTGTTAAGGATTAGCCACCTTGTACGAAGGAAAACCTACCAGAACAGTCGGCAGCCAGGCTGTGTAAATTTTAAGACCAACTCAATAGACAGTTCTCTCAAATAAAGCTAGCAGCAACAGAAATAGAAGAAAATCAGCTTACAATAAAAATTATTTTGAGTACACCGGTAGACAAACAGGAAAAAAATCAGTAAGAGGAAGAAATTATGTAAGGAAAAATAATTACCTTATTAAAAGACATATTTAATAACAGTTCATAACCCATGCAGGTAAAACCACCATTCTCTCAGCTAAACAGCAATGAAGGTTCACATGCTTGTTGCAAAACTTGTAAAAGTTTAAACTACTTTATGGTTTTAGACAATGTTTGGAAAGGTGTTCATCTTCTTCATTTTACAGGATTTGTTACAAAATGACCACAGCATATTGGGATCACCCTGAACCTTTCAATATCTTTGATATGCCTTATTTAAATTCTGAATTCTAATTTTTCATAAAAACTGTAGTAGTACCACTTACAGATATTCTTGTACTCTTCATTTTCTGCCTCAAAGGTAGTAATAGCAATTTCTAACTAAAAGTAGCAAAACACAGAATTCTAAAAACCTTCAAGAAGTTAAATTCTGTACCTTGCAATTTTCATAGCATATGATCATCTTTTTGAGAGATGTGTTCCACCTCAGTAGTCTAGGTGAGATATCTTTGAGCACATAATGTTCTCCTGTCCTTTCTTTCTCTTTGCTTCATGTAAATCCCTGCCATGAGCTGTGCTACCATCAATGGGGTTACCTGAGAGAAGTGAGAGCCTTACTTATGTAGCTAACTAGTAGTCATTTTCTTCCAAAAAAGTTTGAAAAGAAATCTTGTACCTTGGTATCAAGGGTCACTAATCCCTAGTATCTAATGCGCATGTATGTCACAGTTGCATACTATGGTAGATTAGCATAATTTTTCTTAACTTTTACCCTGCCTAGTAACCTTCATGTCTGCATTTGTTCTTTGAGGCAAAATTGATGAGATCAGCCCTATTTAATCTTAAAAAAACAAGTTATCATATTAGTATTAAAGATAAATATTATTTTTGTTATGTAGAATACATAATAAGGTCACTTCTTTAGCTTTGTTACAAGAGTGGTACCTCGAAGCTTCTCCGAATTTCACCTGAATTCATATTACACACAAAGTCCTTCATTTTCTAGACAATTAAAAATATGTTCTTGTTTTCTTCCCATGAAACAACTCAGTAGTCTAGAACAACACAAACAGCTGCATAAAGAAATTGAATCTGTCAACGAGATAAGGAATGTATACACTGCTTTGTAATGACACTATTCAGAACCCTACTGAGAGACAATGGAGCAAAGAGAAATAGCTGGCAGCTGCCATTGCACAAATAATTTCTCCATTACAGTTTGCAGTAAATGTTTCAGCTTTATACATTTATGTAGATACATGATGCTTACAGTTAAATAATGTTTTCCATACATTTTCTTCAACAACAAAACACACTGTCTTCTTTTGAAGCCTAAAGATTTTTTTAGCTTTTTATATATTTTTCATATATTTGTAGCCTTGTAGATTTTTAATACATAGTTGTATAGCTTCTAGTATTTTTCCTGCCCTCTCTCATAGTTTAGCTAACCCTTATTAACACATTCTTGAAATTCTGTTTAGTCTTATTCTTAAGAAGAGAATTTCTGACAAGGTCATTTAGTTTTCCACCAGGACTTAAGAGACATAAAAAGAAAATAGGGCAAAGAAGCCCCTGGACCAACTCCAAGGGGCTAACCTAAGGGTGGGTTACTGGCACAACTGATCTCCTATTGGATGTACCTGCTAGATATAATTATTAATTAACCTTATAAAAACTGTAGAAGTCCTTTATCATGTGTGCATTTAGCCATATTTGTGCACCTGAAAGCTTTCATTAAAGATCTTCTTTTTATATTACCATTTTAACACTGTTGCAAGTTTTGTCTTATGAATCCAGGCAACCTTTATCAACTAACTGCTTGAAGGACTTGGAATTCTACGCCAATGCTCAAACAACACATGTGCAAATATACTCATATTTCTATTCAAATCAAAGCTTCCTCAATTTTCTCAAGCTTTTTTCCCATCTTTTAGTCCCCCGTCCTTTCAATGAGTATATCAGATCACAGAATTGATGTATATAACTCAATATTTTTCTCTCTGTAAGACCGTAACAATATAACTTGAGTATGTAGTTTTCTCACTTTTTGTATTCATGGTGCTTTACATGTTATGAGTTCAACACTGTCAGACTAAATATTGCTTAATTTTCATTCTACTTTGTTTGAGTAGAGGGGAGATCTTCTATTTGCAACATCAGTTATTCTAACATCACATATTTTCATGCACATATATTAAATTTAATTTTAAAAAATATTTCATCTTTCTTAGGATTTCTGAGATGGATTCACCTTCTAACCACTGTGCAAAGTCAGTTTAATGTGACATGGAAGCTCATGTAAAGTGATACCATCTGCTGATACCGCCTGCACCATCACCCACCCTCCAACAAAAAATAATCAGATATTGTAATGTTTACAAGAGCATTAGGAGTTTGATGTTTTGTTGTTTCATTGATTCTGGTTTTGACAGTCAACCTTTCTGTCTCAAATCTCTTTTCCACTGTTTTTATCCTCTCTCTAATATTCAGATGCTTGTTGATATCCAATAAACTTCTATTATGAGTAAGAGTCTCCTTTGCTTGGCAAGGCTCTATTATGTTGGTGAGGCATTTTTCTTCTGCATCTTCTTCACTCTAAATCTTTTGCTCTAGATTTCTTATCAAGGATTGAAAAATTTTAAAATTTTCTTTTGGGACTCAGATAATTAAAAACTTTTGTACTTTACCTCCCTTTCTCTTCCTCATAAAAACCTTTTTGTCATATTTTTCCTTGTTTGATGTAAGACAGTACTGTTCACAGAAATAGTATATGAATTCACAGTTATCTTCCTTTGCACAAATTTACTTTAAATTGTTAAAAACATTGGTGGGTTCAGCACTACTTGTAGTGAAATGTATGTCTATTGATATGACTTTTTATTCCTGTCCATTGCTTTCAGAAGCAGAATAAAGTACCATTTTTACCATTATTATTTGTCTAGCACATCTTTAAGGCTATTCAGCTTTGGAGGGCTTTAATTAACCTATTCTTTCATCTAAGGTATTCTCTGAAAAGTTCTCTCAGAGCTCACAGTTCAGAAGCTGATCAAAGCAGAAAAGACAGTTCACTAAGTTCCTGCCGATTGGAATTTTATAAACTCTGTAACGTCACAGTCAGTCTCAGTTAGTCCCTGCTATTTTAGAGTTAATGATACAGGGACCCTTCTATCACTGAGATTACGCACTTTTGCTCCTAGAGAACCAGATCCTTTAACTCCTCCTGCTGCTGGATCTTTTCCCCCTAGTCAGGCAATCAGCAGTCATTCTTCTGTCCCAACAGTGGTGTGGCTGTCCTTTCCTTTCAGTAGCAGGGCCCACATGTTTTTGCATGTGTGCATTACAGGCCAAATTAGCCCTCCTTATATTCACAGCCACATGTGCCACATGTATGATTTTAAGAACTGTGCTGGCACTGCTGCTGCATATTCTCTAGATCTTGTTAGATGGCCTGTGTGAGGAGGTTCACCACCTCAAATAAAACAAACTTTTTCTCTTCCAAGCTTTTCTTCTGTAGAGCAGACAAAAGAAGCTAGTTTCACAAGACTTACAGACATGCACATGTGTTATTTGTGACCTTTAAAATTTACAGGTCATGGATATATCTGTGCAGTATTGGGAAAAGGTCACTAGTAATAGTGCACAAAACTTAATGAGGAATACGTGGCTTATTTTCATAGCATCAAACACATTTTGCTCAAATTGGTACTCCAGAAAAGTCTGATCAGGCCTATCCCACACTCAATTCAGATACACCAGAGTTTTCTTAATCTCTAAATGACTTAATTCCACATATAAATATTAAAAATACAGTATTCCTCCTATTTTTTGTGCCCTTTTACTGTAGCAAAATCTAATTAATAAAACCAGTTGAGCTTATATTTTTATTCTTGATACTTATACTATGAACAGAACAAAGATTGAGTTATTCTTATATTATCCTTTAGGGGGAATGTATGCGGGGGTTTTTTAAGGTTGCTATAAAGACTTCATACTGGCAACACAACTCTGGCTGAAATTTTATTTTCAATATGAAAAAGCTAAAGAGCTTTTAAAATAATAATTGCATTAAGACTCCACCAAAAAATAAATTTCATTTCAATATGAGCATTTGTGAGATCTGTAATGTTCCACTTTACTGTACTTACCCAAAGTCTACCTATCAATTTTCCTTCACTGCCAAATTCAAAGGCAAATTTTCATTTCAAATTTTTTTTACAGTCATAGTTTCTGGTGGCTTCTCACTTGTGTTTGACAGAAGTCCCTCTAAATATTTGTAAAAATGCTACATGTTTTTGTTATTTTATCTCCTTTAAGCAAAACTAGAAGCCTTGAAATTTACAATAAACAGAGTTGTGCTATTTTTAAAATCAAATGCGTAGCAAGGGGGTAAGTCTGAATTTCAAACCAGGCACCCAAAGATTATGGAAACCTGTTTTGTGGCAGTGTTGCTACATTACATTTAAAACTTAATCCTCAGTACTGCTTGTATGAGCTAAGTTGTTCAGTTGTCTGTTTCTGAGTCTACCATCTCTCAGCCACTGTAGGTACTCTTCCCAGTACTCTGGGAGCACTTTTGTCTGAAAATTTTCTTTCAGTGAAATATTTGCTCTTTGCACCCTGGAAAAGTTGTAGACCAACCTCCTTAAGAGTCTCCCTATGCCTTAACTGTTTACAAACATGTTTCAGCCTTCTGTTGATCCTTAACTTCTTGTTACCTGTCTGTCTCAAATATGATTTGCTTGCCTAAATGACCTGAAGTCCTGTTGCAATTTAATGCAGACAGATTTCTTCTTATGACAACATGTTTCTGTTTAAGACTTGACAGCATGAATCCAGCTGAATCAGTAAAATATGTAGCTATCAATTTTGAGGAGAACACATGCATATGGTTCTTCCTCTGCCAAGATACACCTGTAAATTTTTCTGTTTTATGTTGTCCTATTAATTGCCCATCGTATTTATAAGGCCTTCTAAAAGGCCTTTTTTTAATCATTATGTGAGAATATTAAAGCTTTAACTTCCTCTGTCTCCATCCCAGTTTTCCTGCATGTGAGAGAGCTGGTTGTCAGAGGAGAAAACAAAAAGAAAGTATGCATTGCTTTTGCCTTGTCCCTCATTGTGCACTCAGAGATAAGCTACCTCTAGGAAGAGACCACTGATCTGTGAAAACAAGCTAGCTGCTGAGATGCAATCTCACAGCTTTCCTGCTGGCTTGTCCAAGGTTATATATCAGATACTTCTAAAAGCAGGATTTCCAAGCCCAGAGCTGACCAGGAAAAAAGGAGGAAGGCCGTCTGGCAAGCTGAGCACAAGTATTACCCTGCCAGGCCAGCAGTAAGCAATTGACCTTGCTTTAAGAAATAGGACAAGAATAATCTGATTAAGAAGCTGGAATCTACAATGCCAAGCTGAACTTCTGATATGGACCCACTAATATGTTTTAGTCCAGCAAGGTTTGATACAAGATCCAGGGCACACAGCAAAAAACTGAGCTTCTAACTCATGATAGAAGTGACAGTACAAAGTGGAAGTTACAGTGTGATACTTGGGTTTTCCACTATACCAAAACATCAGAACACTATGTGCCTACTTTTCTCCATGTCAAAAAATATCCCACATTTTATGAAGTACTACAGAAAAAGCATAGACAAAGTGAAAAAAAAACCTAACCAAACAAAAAGACCCCTGTATTTGCTCAGACTTTATTATACTTTTAAGATACAACTTCAGCTTTCTTATTAGTGTGCTCAGTTTTCAGCCTCAGACTTAGTAATATGTGATACACTCCAAAATGTATTTCACAAGTAATGATGTAATTTATGTTAAGGAGGCAGCCTTTCTATAAATCCTGTCTATAATTCCCTTACTATTTTTTGATGTCTTTATTCAAAAGTCTACAGCAACTTAAAGGGAGTTAGTGCTGATTTTCTAAAATGGCTTATCTAAACAAGGGAAAACATTATTTTAAAATGGTGAAAAGATAAATATGTGGATTTACTGGTAATTTAGGTATAATGAATTTTAATAAAGTTGTGTTCTATCTTTTTCTTCAGTCAAAACAACAAAGTCAAACAACTGAGAACATTAAATCACATACAGCAGATTTAAACGTGAAAATTCCATCTCAGAAGGGAATGATTTTAGACTACAAAACTCAGTTGTGTAAAGGTTTAACTCAGGTGAGAAGCCAAGAGCTATATCTATCAACTCATCTGGCTCTTTACAATATGTGGCATTGGTAGATCACTGGAAAGCCACAGAAATTAGTGTTCATCCTTTACAGAGCTGAATTCCTAAGCGACCACAGTTACTATAGTAGTGGATGTTGGTTTGTGGGTCTTTTTGGTGTTTGGTTTTTTGGGCATTTTTGTTTGCTTGTTTGTTTTGGTTTGTTTTGGTTTGTTTTGATTTTTTGTTGTTGTTGTTTGGGTTTTGGTGGGGTTTCTTCTCCCCACCTTATTTGTTGCATATTGTATAATTGGGAGAAGGGGGAACAAAACACACATACTGGCTTGAGTGGGTTGGAAGTGATAAGAAAAAATATTACTCTTTAACTGCATTCCCCATGGACAATAACCAAGAAAAACCAAAGAAAACCAAAACAACAACAAAAACAGAAACAAAAAACCCACAAAAAAGCCCCACAAAACAAAACAAACAAACCCAAAAACAACCAAACCACACACAAACCCCAAAAAAAACCCCAAACAAACAAAAAACCCCCACAAAATCTAAATTTTCCCACCAGGTCTTGTCATTAGTACATAGGGGGATGTTCCTCAATGCTGAACAGCTCCATTTTGTTTCAGCATCAGCATTCTCACAGCTACAGTTTCTCAAAGTTCTTCAATTTAAATAGTTCATTATCTTGCTTACTGAAAAGGCATTCAAATATATGCATTTCCACTACTTTCAAAGGAGGTTAAGACAATTTTCATATGATATTCTTACTGTCTACAGTGTTTTAAAAGATTTAGCATGGGGTGTGGGGGATGTTGTTTGGTTTTGTTTGTTTGTTTGTGTTTGTTTGTTTTATTTTCCCTGCCTTTCTGAAGGAGATAGCAATCATTTATCTCAGCAAGACATTTTTCTTGAAGAACAGTAAGCAGATAGAGATGACACCAGTGGTCGTTTAAACTGATCTAACCTATTTGTCAATAGCAAGACAGGGCAGGAGGTGATACAGATTCCATTTAACTTTACTACAACCCAGGAATTTTTACCCTCCTAATACATCAGTGTTATTTTTCTGCATTTGTATCAAAAAATACCTTGTCAATTGACTTTCCTTAGGACATACAAGATACTGTGTCTTTCTTCTACAACCAAAGGTAGAGCTAAATCTGTGTAGGAATGTAGGTGGCAAGCAAGGAAACTCTGAGCTATTATTTACACACCTTGACAAAGACAGAAACTGGAACATACTTTAACATTTTTTTAATCATTGCAGGTCACACATGTTCAGTCACACTAAGCAGACCTATTTACAGAAAAGCCCTTCAGGTCTCAGAGCTCATCTTTCAGAGATTCTTCAGTATCTCCAAAGCAGAGATATCTATTACATCAAACTTCTCTCTGTTAGAAAGCAATGTGCTCACACCTTTCCAATCTATATTAACATCTTCAGTGGCAGGACTAGCTAGGGGATAGATATTGAGAGTTCATTTTGCATCTTTGTTATCCTACAGTGCCTGGATCTGTATCATGCAAGGGGTTTTCTATCAGCTGCAGCTGAAACTGGTGTTCAGTGTGGGTGCTGTGTGTTATTCCATTAAAATCCAAAGACAGTTCCAAATGTTAGCAGACAGTAGAGTTGAAATAAAGCCTCTGCACTTGTTGTCTGCAACTATATTTGCTGGTAAAAGTAATTGCAATGCCTGTTGTAGACACAGATATTCAGGCACCTCAAGAAGAAAACTATAGCATGAATACATGGTTTGTGACTATTAAAAGACTGTCAAAAGAGGAAAGAATAAAGTTTCCAAACAGAGCTAGTAAAGAAATGTGAACTATACACATCTGGCAAGTCCACAAGTCATAAAAGCAGACCACTTCATAAAAGTAGACCACACCAGTTTGATTTTAATCAACTCTAAAGGAGTAAGAGCTGTTGTGAATTTGACATGTGTTCTTACAGACACCTACAAATCGAGACTAACTCATGTCCACTGCCTTCTAGCTTTTATATCCAAATGTTACACCATACCTGCACCCTTCCAATGAAAGCTTCTGGCAGAAGCAGTGGCACTGATATAATGAAATCCTCCTCTCTTGTTGATCACACAGAAAATACAGTAATAGCTTCAGAACACATTTGTACCCCACTCATCCTGGAACTGTCCTCAAGGCTAAGTAACATCCAGCTGCCCTAAAAAAATCACACTGGCTTTGAACACACTGTTTTTCTTTTGTCCTTTTTCTGGATCACAATTTCTCCAGGAATTACCAAGGAAATCTGATTATCAGCTGATTGGAGTTTACAGCTTGTCCCAAGTAGAACATGTTTTCTCATTCCCTAGGAAGACACACCAGCACACCAGTGTGCTCTCTTTAGGCCAGCATCTGCAAATCACTGGTGAGAGTCCTGTGTCTTGCACCATGACTGATATAGAAATCCATTACTTTACATACCTGTATCTAGTTGTAATACAAAGAACTGGATTTGGCTTTCAGAAAAGAAAATCAATATATAGAAGGGAAGCATAAACTAAGTAGCAAAACACAGATTCATCATCTATGCCCTGTATTAATATTCTCCCCTCATATTTATGCCTTCCATATAATTATTTTTACACTGAATAAAAAAAATTAAAAATGCTTTTTAATTGAAAGCAAATGAATTGCCTATTAAATGCATGTTAAAACTGCTGGAATAAGCCCTATATTCTAAGATCCAATTTGAATAATTATTTCTGTACTGTAGAGATAGCATTTGCATCATATAATGAAAGGAATAGGATAACAATTACTTTGCCTTATTGAACAGGTAAGTAAATTGAGCTTGAAAATCCCTATAAATAGTATGCGTGGAAGTTAGGTTTTCCCACAGGAGGCTTAACTAAAATATCAGTTATTTTCTTTGAAAAAAAAATCTTTTTATTTTAATAAGTGTCAATTGTGCATTTTAATTAGAGATAAGAGACTTTCTCTCTCTAGACTACCAGGTTTCTTTGAGTAACTGGCCCCAGAAATGAATTCTGAAATTAAGAAGTCTCTTTTTCTGTGGATGAGATGAAAGATGAAGAGTAAGTGCATGAGCTTAAGATATTTTCTCTAGTTTTCACCTATTCTGGAAAGTAAAGTCAGTACAAGTGGGACAATAACAGTGACTAAATTCAAATACTCCGTTTCTCTCAAAAATCCAATGGAAAATATTTTTCAGATAGTGATATGAATGAATGTCATAAATGAATGCCAAGGGCCAGTACTAAGTCCTACCCTGAATAATTTCTTTTTAAAGAATTTACAGAGTTGGCTTATATATTACCATAAATTAACCAATTTTAGTAATGTCTTATCTTAAAAACAAAAAAGTATTTTTTGCTTGGTGTTCACAGAACTTGTGTAAATTGCCCTTCCCTTTCTCAAGTTTTCTGCTTCTGATTAAAAGAACGGTGTCAGTCACAATATTAACTTTAAAAACATATCCTCAATCTCAAAATTACTTGAAAACTCATTAGACAGATATGCCAGTTCTTGAATAATGTGTCTCATTTAATCTAAGTCACTTTAACCTAGTTTTGGAACATTATTGCTGAAGTTTCCAGAAAGTCAGTGAGTTTTTCGCCTAAGACACCAGGCTCAGGAGCATCTATTGTTTCTCTCTCTTTTGGACTGAAGATAAAAAGGTGGATGAGGTTTAAGATAAGCTATACTGATTCACAGTGAAACTAATGGGGTTAGAAGGCAAACTTATGAGGAAGTTCTGTGTGACAGATGCACAGAAGGGGAACTAAATGAAACCAGTCACTCATACTTGTTAATTCTGCATTTCATGTTTTCATCATAATTATATTTACCTGTATTTTACAGGCATGTTTGCACTATATGAAATTCTAGGTAAGTTATTGGTGATATAAATGTGCCCAGGATGAGTAAATTTCCATTCTGATCACTGAAATTTTAGTATGGAAAAGTTTCCAGATAAAAGGAGATGGAGACAGTGTTTTCTTACAGCCAAGAGCTGAAGATGGGTGTTGGAGTTTGGGAGTTGTTTCTTTTTTTTTTTTTTTTTCTTTTCGTCTTTCTTCTTTTCCTCTTGAGGAAATTTTCCCCATACTAAAGGATAATTGCCAGGTACTTAAGGGGGACAAAAGGTCTGGCTGAAGCAGGGAGGGGACTTCTCAACTGCCCTGTTACCTGGGCAAAGGCTAGTTTTTTTCGCTCGAGCTCTTTTCGGCTTGCAGAAGACACGGAGGCTGCAGTCGGTTTTGGGGAGAAGTCGCCCTCACTGCAGGTTTCTGCCTTCTGATACCTTCTTTTCTTTCGGCCGTGAGTGGGGATTTCTGCTGGCCGGAGCCGCCGCTGAGAGGGACCCTTTTCACCACCTGCTGGGGTGCCTCAGGGGGCCCAGGACCCCGAGC
>VXAZ01007902.1:27697-52595 GCA_013399875.1 Gymnorhina tibicen
CGGTGCCCATTGCCACTTCTGGTGTCTGTTGCTGTTCCTAGCGCCCACTGTCACCGCCGGTGCCTGCTGCCACTCCCGCTGCCCACCCTCACTCCCGCTGCTCACCACCGCTCCCAGTGTCCTCCGGTTCACGCAGCATGGGCTTGGTGACCTCCAGAGAGCCGTCGTGGGGCTCGGGGGTGATGCCCAGCAGCTCGCAGAGGAGGGCGTAGACATTGACGCTTTCAAAGGGCTCCACCACCAGCCCCTTCTTGAAGGCCGGTCCCACGGCACGGAAGATGGTCTTCATGTTCATGGCCTTGTTGTCGAAACCGTGTTCCCCTTTATTGAACTGGACCTTGTACCTCTGGAGGGGAGAGCGAGGACGTGAGCACCCCAACCCCTCTGCCCCCCACACGCCCCCACCTCTCCCGCCTTGTGTGCCGCGTTCTGCAGCTGCGGGGTTTGATGGTCTGGTTTGTTCCTTTCAGCTTTGGAAGTTGATCTGTTAGTGTTAAACTCTGCAGAGGCTGGAGGTGCCCCCAGGCACCGCTCTCAAGCAATTACATCCTGCAGGTTCCCTCCCTGAAGTCGTCGGCACACCCAAATTTTGTTGTCCCGAGGAACTTCCAATGGGAAGCTGCCTGCTGGCCTTGATGCTGGGCCTTCCCTTAAGTCAGGCTAGGAGAGGATCCTGCAATGGATATTCTGCATTCGTGCGAGTCCTACTCCAGGGTTTCTGGATACTTTATCTTCTCAGCAGCAGAGAAGGTTTTTACACAAAGAGCTGGAATTTCTGTCTGTGTGTAGGGAGACCAATTAGCACAAAGGCCTAAAGCTGGGTGGGTGCTGGGGTGCTGTGAGAGGGAGAGGAGTGAGAGGCACATCCCAAAGGACAGTGGGATATGCCTGTGCATACACCTTACCCCGTGGATCACGTAGCCTGGATCGCTGTACAACAGAAGTGGGGTGATCCGGGAATGGTTGGCATAGTGGAATCTCTCTGGAAACTCTTCTTTCTTGTAAACGTGCAGTTTTGGGTGAGCGTTTTTCAGGACTGAGTACACATGCTCTAATTTCCCTTCTTTTGGCACCAGGAGTCCATTTGGTCCATAATCTAAGAGTTCAAAGTCGATGTCTTTGAAAGTGAAGTTGTTCACGGTCTGGATGTGAATCTCGTTGGTTTTTATGACGGTCTCCATGCCGTGGTCAGATGTGATGATGAGGTTGAGGTTTGATTCCAGGCCGCTTTCCCGGATGCGCTGCCTCAAGTAACCGATGGTTCTGTCCACCTGCTTGATCATGTTCTTCCTCTGTGTGGATTCAGGGCCAAACTTGTGTCCTGAGGAGTCTGGCTCCCCGAAGTAGAGCGTGATGAAGTCGAGGTTCTCCGCTGTGAACCATTCCATGACGGTGTCGATGCTCTGCCTCCAGTTGGTTTCGTTGCTGTAGTTGAACAGTGCGGGTTCCACCAGCTTCCTGTACACTTCTTCTCCTTGGTATTTTGCTTTTGTTCCAGGAAAGTGGATAGAGCCTGTCTTCAAACCCTGTGAGTGGAGGCATTCCATAAACTCACCTGAACTCTCTCGGCAGCATCCTTCCATCTGTCAGCGCAGCCACCTCCTAACACGATTAGTTCATTCAGTCCCCAATGTCTACCTCTGCCTCTAATGAGGTTTTCTTGCTCATTGCCAATTAAAAGTGATTAATTGAAAGCACTGCCCTTGCACCTGGTTCTTCACTGTGTTTTAACACCAGTTAAAACTTTGGAACCAGTGCCTCATTTGCACCCTCTGGCTCTTGACCATCAAGACATTAAGGCGTGTTTTATTGAAGTCAGAGGAGATAATTTGGCAGGTAAATGTAGGCAAAGGTCTTGGGCTGGGTTTCATGTCCGGCCTCAAAGCCAGATTCAAAGCCTTCTGGACTTGGTGCAGTTCCCAGGGAAGAGGGGACTGGCCCCTAACGCTGCCACCCAACTGCCCTGGATGTGCCTCGGGGTGTATGGAACTCCCAGGCTCAGGATGTTCCCTGAGGAAGTGGCTGAGGCTTCTTTAAACAGGAACAGGATAACCTGCTTTATTAATGTCTTAATAAAGCTGAAACGCATCTATTATTTTTTGCTATTTTTAGTAGAATGATCATAATTATTCCTGCCACTGTCTGGGGATTTCAGTTTTTTGCTGGTCTAATTAGCCTGACGTTCATAGGGAGGCTGGGAACTCACGGCCACTAGGGATCGTGGCTTGCCTGTAGCTTTTCCTGGAGGATGGCAGCTTGGATGGGTCTGTGCAGGGTTTGTGCGTGCGAGGAGGTGCCACACTTGCCTGTCTCTGGGCAGTGATCCAGATGGGGAGGCTGCCGTTGTCCCACCAGCTGCTTATGCCTTGTGTGGTGTAGTAGGGCAGTTTCACACCTGTTTTGGTGTTGAACCACATGTTATGGATCACCCCGTGGTTCTCCAGGTATCGCCCTGTGGGAGAGATGAGAGGAGGGGGTCAGCCAGGCTGTGCTGGGAGGGTCTCGCTCCCACACCGGGTGATGGGCTGGCTTTGGGCAGAAGGGACCTTTGGCCTCCCCTTCCTCTTTGCCCCTTCCTGCCCTTGCCCTCTACCGAGTGGGGTCCCGGGGCAGGGAGGGAGATGCTGGGGGAACGCTGCTTCCCGTGTGGGTTAGTTGATGTCTGGTGGGTCTCACCTGGACCCAGCCAGGCACTGGTGCCGCCTGCAGTTGCAAGCGGGTCCCTGCAGGGCACCGTTGTCCCGGGCAGGTTCCCGTTATCCCGTGTTTATCTCATCACGTGGTGTTTCGCTGTCGCTCGCAATCTGCGAGGTCAGTGAGCAGAAGTTTCCATTGGAAGGGAGAGATGCACTCGGACTCTTACGTTTTGTGCTATTTTTATTATTCTGGTCCCGAGGACTGCGCAGTCCCTTCTGCGTGATAGCCCCATCCTCCCTCGTATTGACGCTGCCTCCCTGCTTTTGCCCATCAGCAGATTTCATTAGCATGCTCCACTCTTTTACGCCAAGGTTATTAATTAAAATCTTAAATAAGATTGGCTCCAAAATCGATTCTTCAGGAATTCCCCTGGTGCCCTCCCTCCAGCTTGACAATCTTCTCTCAGCATCCACTCTGTCCTCTTCCCGTAGCCTCTCACTTCCCCACATTACAGATTTTGTACTAATCTTCATGTTCTCCATCTTAACTAATGATTTCCCATGTGGCACTGTATCAAATGCACTACTGAAGTCCAGAAAGATTAAATTTAGAGAATCCCCCTTGTTTAAAAAATAATTTATCTTATCAAAGGAGGCTATCGGGTTGCTATTTACCTTTGATAAATACAGGTTCAGTTCATGGAATCCCAGAACGGTTTGAGTTGGAAGGGACCCTAAACACCATCCCATTCCATCGCTCTACCATGGACAGGGACTCCGAGCCTGGCCTTGGACCCTTTCAGGGATGGGGCAGCCACAGCTTCTCTGGGAAATCTGTGCCTCACCACCCACACAGGGAAGAGTTTCTTTGTATCTAGTTTAAATCTACTGTTTCTGCAGCTCTTGCCTTGTCTCTGCTCTAAAGCTCCGTGTGCTGCCGGGTCTGGATGGCTCCTGACCTCGTGTCTTCCACTGGCCCATAAGCCTTGACTTCGCCCTTCCCCAGCCCCCGTGCGGCTCCAGTGGCCGGGGCACTCACCGGTCAGCAGCGTGAAGTGGCACGGGCTGGTGAGGGTGATGAAGGCTGGGGTCATGTGCTTGGCCTTCACCCCGTCCGCAGCCATCGCGTCGAGGTTGGGGGTGTCCACGTCCTGGTCGTAGTTCCACCGAAAGCCGTCAAAGGACACCAGGAGGAGTTTGCTGCGGTTGGGCGCCTGCTGCAGGGGGATGCATCTTCCTAAGGAGAGGGCAGCAAAGAGGAGCCCCAGTGACGGGAGCATCTTCACGCCCTTGAACTGGAATAGCCCAGGTGTCTGGAGAGCTCGCATTAATACGTGCAGGATGGGACTAAGTTCGGTCCTTATCTAATCTTGCAGTTGCTGATCAGGTGTGTGTGACTTCAGCCAGCTTTTGGTATCAGAAAAAGTGTCTCTTGTTTGTCTCTCTGCAGTAGATTACCTTTAAGTTCCTTCTGGATCAAACACCAAATCTGCCTCTTCCCTCAGCGGTGGAGGTGCTGTTTTGGTGTGTGAGCAGGGAGGATTGCTGGTGTGGTGGGAGGCTGGGAACTGCCTCCACAGCCCCCCAGCCCTCTCAGCCCATTGGGGTGTCCTTTCCCCACTCCTGGCTCTCGGTGCCCTGCTCTGTGGTCAGCAGTTCAGCCTCGGGAGGCGGCTCATGCCCCAGGACTGCTCATCCACCTTGAGATGGGGGCTCAGAGGCTCAGGGAGAAGCTTGGATTTACCCAGGGTTTTCCAGTGTGGCTTTGTTGAGCTGCTCACTGGAGAAGGAGACTCGTCCTTGGATCCTGACCGTGCATCAACCCTCAGAGCTGCTCCTGAGGGTGAGCCCAGCTCTGAAGCCCCCATGTCCCATCAGCCCAGCTCCCACTGCTTGGGCTCTGCTGCTCACCTCGGGTGACCCTCATCCACTCTTGCACTGCTGAGCTTCGCCGTATCAGCATCCCATCGTATCAATATCTGCTGCTTTATGGCTTCTCTGGGGTTTAATCATTGCTGACGACACATTTCTCAGCAAATCTGAGTTTAAGGCTTTTGTAGAGTTGTGTAACAGAGGTTGCCTTGGCTCCCTGGGCTCTGAACTCACAACCTTTATGTCTTTGCTGATCTCCCTCTGCTCAGGTTGTAGATTTATTCCTTGGTGCTTTGCTTCCTAATTGCCTGCCACCCTCTCCTCACCAAGCAGAGCTGTGTCCACCTGGTTTTCCCAGCCCTGTCTCGGGTCATTCCTTGGTGTTTCTCCCCAGGGCTGAGCTGGGCAGATGAGTCTCAGGCACAGGGGTTTGTTCTTCTGGATGGAATGACAGCCTCTCTGTAGTCCTGAGCATCTCGACTATTCCCATCTGGACTGATTCGTCAGGGTGCATTGGTGACTCTTCCAGTATGGATGTGACAGGATAATCTTGCAAGGACACTGCGAGAGGTCCAAGTGATCCCACCAGGGACCTCACAGCTGGCACCAGCTGGGAGCGCAGCCTTAGGCGTTTGCAGAGAGTGGAAATGCTGGGGTGATCCTGCCCTGAGCCCCCAGCCCTGAGCCCCCAGCCCTGAGCCAACCCTCCTGCTAACGGAGGGCATGGCGTGGGTGCTGGACTAACGGCACCCCAGCACTCCACTCCCTCAGCTCAGGGTGCCTCTCTGCCAGCCCAACACCCCCCTCTCCCAGCCTGACGCCGATGTTTACTCAAGGAACTATTTTTTATCAGCATTTGCTGCCCTGGGTTCGATATTGTCCTTCAGTGAGGCTCCTGGCAGTTTAAAGGGCTCGTGATAAAGATGTTATCACTTCCCAAGCTCAGGGAAAGTCCTAAATATTCAGCGTGTTGTTCTGAGGTGGGTCACCAAGTCCCTGTGCCTCTGCTAACAGTGTGGGGAAGGTCCTGATAACGTATCGTGTTCATCGGCTCCTCTGGGAGGGAAGAGACGAGCGAGAAGGAAGCACCACGCTAATCTCCGAGGAATATTTGATGTCAGGAGTGTTTCAAGGCACATTTTGATATCGGTATCTGAGGAGCACAAGGCAAAGATAAAGAACATCACCTTTGGCCAGACTGCCTGGGGACACTGCGAGCTCCAGCTAAAAGGGCTGATTTTGCACTGACAACGCCCCAGGCGCTGGTTCCGTGCGCGGATGTGCCCGAGGGGCCGTGGCTGCTCTGGGCCCACCATGTCCCTGCTCAGCATCCTCTGGAGCACCGGCTCCGTGCTGGCAGCACCAATCTTGCATCCTTGGAAATGCTCCTGAGAACAGGCAATGAGCCCCGAGGGCACCACGAGCTGTCAGCCCTGTCCCTGCACAGGCGTGCTGGGGCTGACACTGTCCATCCCGCACTCGTGCACCAATTAGCTCTGCGAAGACTGACGAAGGGGCTGAAAATAGAGCACATGAGCCCAGAGAAATCTCCTGCCAGCGGAACTGTCCTGCTTGGTGGCCCAGCCTGTTTCCAGCCTTTGGAAAAAGTGACGTGCTGAGCACCCCATGGGCAAACCTGCAGCTCCCGACGGCATGCGGATGCGCGGGCAGTGCCGGGACAAGCGGCTGCTGAGCACCGAGGACTGCATAAGCTCATCAGTGTTACTGAAACCTCTGTGCCAGGACCTTGTGGTTAAAGCCTAACGCTGCCCCATGAGCAGAAGCAGGAATGCTGTAGCTGTGGGGGTCTGGGGTGCCTGTGGGGGGAGGCGTGTGGAGCTTTTGGGGATGGGATGCACCTGGGCAGGTGAGTGGCGTGATGGGTGTGCACCAAGGAGCAGGGCAGCTCTGACAGGGCATTGGATAGAACCGGGAACAGCCCTGGACTTGGCCCGAGCCCTGAAGCAGATGGAGAGAGGAAGGTGCTCCAGCCAAGCAGCTTGGAAAGGCTGGAAAAGAGGAAGGAGGTGGGAAAAGAAGCTTTGAGTGCTGTAGGGGGCTCTTCGGGCAGGACCTGGATGCCGGTACCAGCAGGCAGGAGTTTGAGTCTTACCCCGTAGAAGCTGCTGCCTCGGTGCCTGTGGGAGCCGATGTGGGAGCTGTGGCGTGTCCCTGCGGGTCTGGCCGCGGAGCTGGGCTCACTCTCCAGCGTGGGGGTGACTGCAGAGACCCCCGAAATGGCCCCTTTCCCTCAGCCCCTGCAGTGAAGGGTCGGGCAGCACCCGCGGGGCCGTGGCACCCGGCGTGGAACCTGCTACGGGCCGGAGCCGCGGGCCCGCCTGGCGCGGGGGGCTCGGAGGGACCCCAAGAGGGACCCCGAGAGGGACCCCCGACCCCCCCAGCGGGGCCGGGCCGGGCCGGCAGGGGGNCCGTGTCCAGGGCAACAGGAGGGCCGGGAGCACCTCCCGGGATCAGGGGAGGGATTTCACCCCGCTGGGAGAAGGGAGGCCACCGCGGGAGGGATCTCGGGGGATAGCTGCTTTCCTTCCCCTCCCAGGCGTGCACTGAAGCTCTGCCTCGAGCACCGCCCCGGGCTGGAACGCTCTGAGTCAGCTGTGCCTCCCGTGCCTGCTCTGCCGTCCCCGAGGACTCCTCGTGCTGCTCCTCCCTGCCGGCTCGGGGTGATCGGGCTCTGGCCATCAAATTTCGGGGACTGTGGGAAGGGAGTAGCAAGGGTCATGATTGAGGGTGACAGCCTCGGAGCACGGAGCTGGTGTTTAGCACTGGGGTCGGGCTGGCTGGAGGAGCGGGGGGGTCTGACGGAGCCCAGGGAGGGTCTCATCTCCGATGCTGAGTCACAGGCAGCGTTGTCAGAACCCCAAAGATTGTGCCCACTTGCTGTCTGCCTTCCCCAGCGCTGAATGTGCTCGTGGGTTGAAAACCAAGACTCTCTCTTGAGGAAGCCCCGTGCGGGGACTGAGCCGCGCGCCGGCACCACCCGGGAGGCTCCGGGCGCGCCGGGCCGGGGGCACGCTGGGGCATCGCCTGGGCAAGCCCTGACTCAGCAGCAGCTCTGCTTACCCGGGCTGGTGCAGCCCCTTCTCGGGAGGGTGACCTCTTGGCCGCTTAGAGTGAACTCCTCCCATGCGGGGGCCCTTGGGGAGTGATCTCGCCGGCACTCAGGGTGAGGACAGAGACAAAAGGATAAGAGCAGGGAGGAAAACTCTGGCTCTTGCTCTCTGCAGCCAAGCGACGTGCCCGGATGATGATGCGGGGGTCCGGTCCCTTCCCTTCCCTGCCAGCAGTGGTCCCATTCCCTGGTCACCTCTACTGAATACTCGTGGTGATTCCCAGGGCTCAGCCCGAGGCTCCTCAGCAGCCCACAGTCCGGGCTCCTCTTTCTGCTCCTTGGTGGCCCTGTGGAGCAGAGCAGGATCAGCCCTGTGGCTGCAGCCTGGCCCTGCTCTCCACCTGGGACCCCTCCTCTGCAGCTTGGTTAATCCCGGCATCGACCGCTCCATCTGGGCCCGCGGCTCTTCCTCAGCTTTCTTAGCTAATGGCTGTGTCTGCCTCCCATTGATCCTCAGCTGCAGAGCTCATTGATTAAGTACATTTCTTATTACACTTAATGGTATTTTACTCCTCTCTGTGCTTCCCTTGTGCCAGATGCTCACCCTGCACCTGCCGGGAGGAGAATTCCTCTGCCCGGAGAAACCCTCCTCCGTGCTGGCCCTGCTCTCCTCCCCCCAGCCACCACCCGGGCTGCCCCTTCACCTGCTCTCCCTGCCTGCCTCTTCCTCCTGGGCCAGGGCAGTGCCTCTGCCTGCTCTCTTCCCGTTCTTTGCTCCCTGCTCCCATGCAGGGCTGATTTGCTCCCATGCAAAGCAGCTGCGGTTCCCGCGAGTGGCACAGCCCTGCCGGGGTGAGAGGCCCTGCCCAGGGCACTGCGTTCTCCCCTCAGCGAGACCTCCACGCTCACCACGTGCTCCTTGCTCCGTGCCTCACCTCCTTTCAACTCTCTCGCATGCATCATTCAAAAGCCATAACATTATTTGGCATAAAATATTTACTTAACTGAGCTTTTTGCAAATATTCCCCTCCATTATTTTCCCTCCTTTTGGGAGCAGGCACTGCTTCTCCTGTGGTCTCAAATGGCTTCTCTTAAATAATACAGCAAGAACATATGAACACCCAGTAGCCTTTTTCTTTCTGAAATACCCATAAATGTAACAGTGTCACCAATCCATTGTGGCCACACCGGGACTGCGCTCAGGAACACCCAGCAGTGCAGGCCCTGCCTGTGGAATCACCTCACTGCTGGGCGTGGGACAGGCAGGGAAGGTGCTCCGGGAGAGAGCAGAAATACAGAAGGTCTGACAGGAGGCAGAGGGTTAATATTAACTTAAAAATGTTCCTTTCAGAAGGGACAGCTGAAGCTTGGCAGCGTGCAGGAATGAGCACTCCCAGTCTGCTCCCTACCAGGATGCTGGGACAAATGCTTGAAACAAAATTCCCTCCAGCAGGGAAGTGGCTGTTCTGGGGAGGGCAGCCTGGGACACGGGGTGCCAAGAGACACGTCCTGTTGTGGGCGGCAGGGTGGGCAGGTCCTAAAGAATGGGATATGGAATTTTAGGAGCCCCCGGAGCGATCCCATCTGGAGAGGCTCCAGCAGGTCTCTGCTGGTCTGGGCAAAGGCTTGTGGTGCGCTTGGGCTTTTGCTTCTGTTTTCTTCTGACAAGGGGCAGCGGTTTGGAGCTGAAAGAGAGCAGGTTTGGGGCAGGCGCTGGACGAGACTTCCCTGTGAGGGTGGTGAGGCTCCTGGGGGGCAGGAGCTGGGAAGCAGGGATGGAGCCTGGGAGCTCTGACCTGCACCAGGGCCAGGCTGAGGCAGCTCAGCACACACAGCCCTGCTGCTCTGTCATTCCCTCTCCCGCGGGAGCCGGCTGTGAGCATCCCTGGCTCTGCCCGGGGGCTGGGCTGGCCGTGGAGTCAGGTCACCCCGGCTTGGGACCTGCCTCTGTGTCAGCGAGCACCGTGTAAGCGTTGCCTGTTCCAGCCAGGCGAGCAGCCTTTCCCTGTAATGCCGGCAAATCCCTGCTCCTGCGGAGCCGCTAATTGATTTCCCTTCCCGGCGCTCCTGCCCGTGGCTGTGCTGACACTCGCCTGCCCGCGCTCTCCCTGCCCGCGCTCCCGTCAGCGCCTGCGACAGCCAGATCCTGAAATTATTGATAAACACTCATTGGGGCTGGAGCCTGGGAAATTGCCAGCAACCCCAGCGGGTTTCTCTCTTGCCAGCATCATTTTTCTTGATGACAGCATGTTCCGAACTTTGTCAGGGAGGGGACAGGGCCTCCTGGTAACTTCTTTTTTGTTGTTTTATGCATTGGTAGTTTTAAAAGATCCCTGCAAAGAGCAGAGTGGAGACGCTGGGGAGTAAATGCCTGTGATTATCTCTGTCCTCCACCCAGCCCCACAGAGAGTTGCACTGGGCTGGATTCTGCTCAGAGCTCTGCTCTCACAGGTCAGCCCTGCTCCTTCATCCCACTCAGTGCCTCTCCAGACTCAGGAATTCTTGATTCCAATCTCGTGGATACGTGTTTCTTCCTCCAAGTCCTCTGCTCCTGTAGGCTGTTACCCTGTGCCATGGCATCCACATGGGCAAGGACATCAAGGCTGTGGTCCGAGCAGGGAGAAAAGCTAGTGTGGGCACAGCGGCAGGAGCAGGACATCCCTGTCCAGAGCCAGGACAGTCCTCATCACCATGGAGCCCGACTCTGCTCTGCCAGAGGGCAAAAATCACCTCTCACACCTCCCTCAGCCGGCCCGATCCCAACCAGCCCCGCGGAATTGTGCCGGTGTGGTGTTGGTGCTCTGTCCCGGCTCACACAGCACACACAGATGTGTGGCACCTTGGGTCTCTCGCTGTGGCTCGTTCTGGAGCTCGGAGCATTTTTCTCTCTGCGAGCTCTGCTAATTAGTGGGAGGTTGTGGATCAGGAACAGAGGGAAGTGTCCTTCTGTGGTTCTGGCACTAGAAATAATTGAGCCATTTTTCACCTCTGGCCAATCTAATTCTGTCCACATCTTGATTTTTCTCTTAATAGCTTGGGGATGCTGTTGCAGCTGTTGGATTCACAGCCACATCCGGAGCTTTTCAGTAATCGCCTGGATTTCGTACTCTCTTGCTAACTGGTCGTTGGTTTCTCCTTAGTTTGTGCTTCAGCTCCTCCGGGGAGGAGCTCATTTGCTCCAAGCTGTGTTTGCCTCTGTGCCAATATTCCCCAGCCCCTGCCGGGCAGCCCAGCCCCGAGGCGATGGGGCAGTGGCTGCAGGACACGGGGCCAGCAGAGACCCGGGCGTGGGCATTGCCAGCAGCGTGGGGAGGCTCCAGTGCAGCGGCTGATCCTGCTTGGTGCCTGAGGAGCTCATTCCGGCGCAGCCGGGCGCTCCCGAACCAGCTAACCAGTTGTCATGGAAATTAGGAAGCCCAGTGGCCTGTGCAGCAGAGTCGGGAGGGGAGCAGCTCTCGGGAGGTGGCCAGGACTCTGCCGTACCCCTGTCCCCCCACGCCAGCGCTGTGCCAGTGCCGTGCCGGGGCCGGGGTTTGCCGTGTCAGCTGCTGGCCAGGCTGGGAAAGTGAAGATGTTCACGGCAAGCTGAAAGGTGTGATTTATCAGTGCTGGTCCCCAGAGGCTCAGGGCCTGTCAGGCACCAAAAAATCCCATCCATCACAGTGGGGGGGTGAGCTGCCTCTTTTTTTTTTTTTGGTGGCTTTTTTGGCCGTTTTATTTCTCTGCGAGTGCTGGAGCTGCGAGAGGGAGCAGTGTGAAAGCCAGCCCTGGGCATGGGGAGCCGTGGGGATGGATGATGCCGCTCTCCTTCCTGTGGAAACCTCTCCCCTCTGCTGAGCTTTTTGGGGGCTGCAGCCTGTGTGAGGTCTCCAGACTCTGCACAAAAAAGGGGCTCAGCCGTCCCCCCCAGCTTCTCCCTGTGTCCCCCGTTTGTCCCCATCTGTCTGTACATGTGTGTGTGCATCTGTGTGCGGATCTGATTGTTTGCTTCTTTATAACGTTTTCTTTTCCCAATGTTTATGGGCCATGGGATTGGAAGTGAAGCATCTATTTAATTGCTGTCAGGCAAGGAGACGGGTTATAAAGTTGCCAAGGGAAAAAATAGCTCACTCTGGGGTAGATGCAGGGGAGCAGGGCTGATGAGAAGAGGAGGGGGCGGAAGGCTGGGGGTGGGAAGAGATGAGGAGAGAGAAAGAACAGGAAGGGATCAGCAGGCAGTGAAGGAGCTGGCTCAGGAAAGGAGCTGCTGGGGTGGCAGGAGAAAGGCCAGACAGAGGTGTGCTGGGCAAGAGTCAGCTCCCCTTGGGGAGTCTTCTGTGTCCTCCAGGATGGTGGCATTTGCCTTCTTGTGTCATGAGTGTGGCTCCTGGAGCACTTTACAGAGGGAAAATCGGAAGAAGGAAGCTCTCCCTGTCCTCCCCATCCTCCCCACTGCCAGAGCCTCCCGCCTGCCGCCGCTCCAGTTCCAGGTTCTTTGCTTGCAGCCCTCTTCATCTGCATCTCTTTCTTGTTTGCTTCATTATCTCCCGGTCTAACCCCGCACCATGTCATCCTCATTGCACGGCTCCTCCCTCTCCCCGGTCGCCACATTACTCCAGCAAGGACTCCCTTTCCCGTCTTTTAGTCTCAGCGCCGCACATAAAAGCGCTCTGATGGCCATGGCGTGATAGCAAAGACAGAACTTAATTTCACAGCATTTTCATATAATACTCCATAAAACTGAACAAATTTGCTGGAGTCCAAATCCATCTCATTATGCAGAGTCGTTGGAAGGGAGCTTTTCCATTCGGGGCCTCAGTGCTCAGTGAGGGGATGGTACAGAAGAAGGGAAAAATAATTAATTAGGTGCTGCTCTGGATCAAAGATCCTGCATCGCAAGGCACGTTAAATAAGTGCCTGGCTCATGAATAAAAGCTGCACTGAGCCCCACACAGAAAATCTTCAGTGAAGCTGAAGGTGTGTAGAGAGATCTTTGGCCTGAGACTGTGCCCCAGGAAGAAAAGATGGAGCAGGGCAGGAAAAGGAAGATGAATCTGGGCATGGAGGAGATGGATCACAGAGTGCTCACCCAGGCAGGGGAACAGGAAGCCTTGAGGAAGCATGAGGTGTGGCTTTATTCCTTGGCATTCCCCCAGTGTCCTGGTGTGGGAAGGAGCGCTGGCCGGAGCTCCCCTGCCCCGATCGATGGCAGTGCTGCTTCCCACGGCAGGACAGTGCAGGGCAGGTGGATTAAAACTGCAGCAGCCAAGGGAGAGGAGAGAGCTCGCTTCACTTCACACTGTTAATTAATCTCCGAGCCAATGAGGATGCTCTCATCTGGTCTTTACTTAATCCATAACCCAGAAGTCCTCAAATTATGTCATTTGTTCAATACAGATGAAATTAATTACTCTGGGAAATCGGCAACAAGTTGCATTTCTGATGCTCCTTATCGCGTAATCAGATCTACAGCGAGCTCGGTGCAGCCGCAGTGGCAGCAGAGGGATCGCCTGCAGCCGGCGGGAGACGCTGAGCAGCATCAGCTATAAACCTGCCACCAGGAGCCATGGGCTGGCTCCTGCCGGGAGCTGGGGGGGCTGGGGAGGCTCCGGGATCGCCGGGGATGCAGAGCCCGGGCGGTGATGGAGGTGCCGAGGAGCCTCCACCCAGGGCTTAGCCCCCCACCTCAGCCCCCCGCTCCTTCCCCATTTATGGCCTCTTACGGGGTCGCAGACACAGCTTGCAGGGCTTCATGGGGGACCCCGAGGGAAGGAGTTCCCGGCAGCCCTCCCAGAGCCCTGTCCACTTCCCTGGGGCTCTGTGCCTGCAGGATGTGTCCCCCCACCCCATGACTTTGAGGCAGCGAGGGGCAGCTCCTCACCAGGATGGATCAGAAGAGCTGGGCATAGAATCACAGCGATTTTACTCATTAATGGAGTTATTGTGGGGACGTGCTGCTTGAGGCTCAGCACAACCAGGGAGCTTGTGGAGAGCACTCAAGGTGATTCCCAAAGGTGTTAGAGCCACACTCGCAGGCCAGGTGTGCTCCCTCCCCTCGGTGCTCCGCTGTGCCCGTGGCCAGGGGCTCCGAGCATCCCACGGCACATCCCAGAAAGGCTGCAGTGACAGGCCCCAGCCAGGAACAGGCTCAGGTGGCAGGACCCGAGTCCCTGGGCTGGCCTGCCTGCACTGCGGGACCCCTCACCCCCTCTCCCTGGTCAGCTGGGGGGTTGTGGGGATCCCTGACCCCTTCCTGGGGGGAAAGCTTTACTGTAAGGGGTTAAGGCAGGTACCAGCTCACACACAACTAACACAGAAAGAGCTGTTGTAACAAAAAATCCATAGTGGTTGTTTGCTAAAATGAATTGCTGTAACGAATTGAAAAATATGACAGACTGATCAAGGCAGCTACTGGGAGGTGTCAGGGCCCTCAGCCCAGCTCTGCAGCTTGCCTGGGTCACCCAACACGGTGGAATCCTTTCAGAGAAGAGAAAAATGTAGTCCTATCAATTTAAATAAATTACCTATTACATTAGCTGCACTTAAAACAAAGCAAGAAATCAATCCCCTCCTTTTTAGCTACTCTAAAAACCTTGGTTTGCACCACGAATCCTGTAATTGCCAGAGGTCTCCATGCCAGGAGTGTCTGGCGGTGAGGGGCTGTGTGTGTGGGGCAGTATCGGGGGCACGGACCAGCTGCCCCCAGCGCTGCTGCCCCGGCCGCAGCAGTGCAGGCACCCTGAGGTACCTCCCAGGTGAGCGTGGGCAGCCCAGTGCCAGCCTGGCAGCAGCGCCGAGGCTGGGCCGACTGCCGGGATCTCCCCACGCATCCCTGGGGATTGACACCTCAGAGCGCCCGGAGCCCCAGGGCAGGTGGGTGGTTTGATGTTGGATCCCACCGCCCCCGGTTTGCTTCTCCGAGTGGGTGAGCAGAGCCGGAGCCCTGCCCAGCGGGCAGAGTGGGATGGAGGCAGGGATGGGGACAAGTGGCAGGGACGGATGCAAGAAGCGGGCAGGAGGCAGAGATGCAGGCAGGGATGCAGGGATGGATGTAGGAAGCAGGGATGTGGGCAGGAACGTGGGCAGGGACCCCTGTGGGGAGCTGGGCAGGGCAGGATCCCAGAAGGCAGGGCAGATTTCAGGAGCAGCCTTTCAGACATGGCTGTTTCCTTTGTTTTTTTCCTGCTGAAACTGCTGCCTTGTGCAAAGCAGCTCGAGCTCCTCAGATAAATTAGCATCCAGGGGATTGTTTTCCTCTACATTTTGTGCAGTTGCATAAGAGGGAGGAACAGAGGAGCCCAAGGAGCAGATTGCTTTGTAGAAGCATGAAACAGCCACAGCCAGAGCTGCTGCCTCTCCTGCTGCCAGAGCTCAACGCCTTCAGCTGGATAAGGCTCCAGGGTAGGAGCTGGGTGTAGCTGGGTCCTCTGGGTCAGTGTGGGCATGACAGGGAGACCAGGGGCTCTTCCCAGCATGGCTGGTCATCTCCGAGCTGCTCCCAGGTGTCCCAGTTCGTGGCACGGCCGTGCCCAGCAGCAGCAGTGCCTGCACGCAGCCCAGCCCTGTCCCTTCTGCCCAGAGCAGGCCCCTGCCCGCTGCCGCTGGTCTCTGCCTCCACCTCCGAGGAGACTGAGAGGCCCCTTTGCAGGGACACCCAAGGAACCTCCAGACACATCCGTGTAGGAGCTCTGGGGGCTTCCCAGCGGGTGCCATTCCCAGCACGAGGAGGAGGAGGAGGAAGGTATCAGTAGCCACTCAGCTGCCTCCCCCTGACCTGACCCCATTGATTGTAAGGATCCCGGCGTGAGGAGATGTGTGAGGTGATCAATGTACCTCAGCCCTGCCAGTGGAGGCACGGGCTGAGCGTTTGGTTTAACCCTTCCCACCCCGCAGCGCGGGTCCCTGCACTCCCCAGGGCTCAGGAGCTCCTGCCCTGGTCCTGCTGGCCAGGCTGAGCTGCAGATGCGTGGCTCCCGAACTACATTATTTCCTGCCAAGCCTAGCCCGTCCCATCCCATCCTGCCCTGGATCCTGGGGGATTTTCCTGTGCCTGAGCAGTGGGAGAGATGCTGATGGCTCCTCAGGCAGCACCTCCGTGCTGTGGCCTCCCGGCCCTTCCCAGAGGGGTCTAGTCCAGTGCAGGCTTGGCTCAACCTCCCTACACACCCCAGCACTATTGCTTCACCTTCCCGTAAAACTCCAGAGAGGAGCTGCCAATGAGCAGGGGCAGGAGGAAAGACCCGACGAGGCTCAAACTTGCAGGAGGGCGCAGACACTTGGGGACGGGGCTGCAGAGCTGCCGGGGATGCTGGGGAGAGGAGCCGGGGGGGGAGGAGAGAGCTGCGGAGCGCCGGGGGAGCGTGGCTGGAAGTGCTTTCATAACCCTCAGCCAGAGTGATTTTCTGAGGCGTAAGTGATGGAGGTAAATAGGATTATCTCACAAAAGGGACCAGTGAAATAATAAACATGCTCATCCAGCGCCGCCCCGGTGAATGAGCGGGGGTGGGGGGAGCAGCCCCGCCGCCCGGGAGGAGCGGCAGCGGCTCCCGCGGAGCCCGTTCCGGAGGACGGGGCTGAACGCGAGCCCTCGGCCCGTGGGCTCGCTGCTTCCTGCGACCCGGCCCGGCTCGCCGGCGCCTGTGAGTGCAAAGCCGCGTCCGCGCCGGGCTGAGCGGTGCGAGGGGGTGTTTTGGGGTGACGCGAGTTGATGTCCTGCGGAGGGCTCGGTGGGGTGGGTGCTCAGCAGCCTGCAGGGACCTGCAGGTGCCACAGCCGAGGTGCTGGGGGTGCTGGGGCGGGATGAGCGTGGGGAGCAAACGCGTGGTCCTCAGCACGGGGAAGCGCAGGTCCCAGGCTCGCACCAGGATGTGACCGCGCGTGGGCGGAGGCAGCGGGTCCCCAGCCCGGATCCCTCGAGGGGAGGGACCCGGGAGGGCTGTGCCGTGCCCCGGCAGCTGCCACCGAGGGCTCTGCCCTCGCCTGCCGCGGCACTTTCTTCCTCTGTCGCAGAGCCCGGGGAGTGCCCGGCGCCGCTCCGCTGGCTCTGACAGAGCCCTGCGCAGCGTGAGGCTGTGCGGGCTGTGGGCACGGGGAGCAGAGCGCTGGAGGCCCCTCCGGCGGGCAGGGGACAACAGCCCGGGTCTGACTGGGAGAAACGGTGATGGCGGGGTCCGAGGGGTGCGGTGGCCGCAGGCAGGGGACACTGCCCCGCTGCCCAGGGGCTTCTGCGCCCCACAGGGATGTCCTCGGGACACTGCGGGACTGAAGGCACAAAAGTCTCCTTTGACTTTGTTACGGTGACAGGCTGAGTCTCCTCGGGCAGGGAGAGGCTCTTTAGCGACATTAACAATCTGAGATCTGATGGGAAAGATGAAATAACTCCGTCTCCTCCCCACCACTCATTTGAGACTGACAGAATTGCCACGATTAGGAAAATTCACCTCGAAGCTTCATCTGTAAAGGACCAAACCATGAGGAAATGTATGGCCCAGAGGGAAGCAGAGGAGGAATTTCAGCTGCCTCTCATCTTTCATCATTTGCCTTCTCCGGCTCCTATCTTGGCAGCCCCAGTATTTTGCTTTGTCTCCTTCAGGTGACTAATCATTAGACTAATTAGTTGCTAATCAATGTTTAATTAAAATGTAGCTGTTAATTACTGGAGGTGGTACCGCAGGTTGACTATGAAGTGTTATGGAAATATTTTTAAGGGCAGTTCACAGGGAGCTGATCCCCCTTCCTTGGTTCCAGGGTGCCCTCCCCTGGGACGCTGCCCTGGGACTGGGACGGGAGCTGCAGGTGTAACACACCTGGAGCCGGTTCTGTCGCCCGGGACCAGCTCGTGGTGCGGGTGGCTCTGGAGCATCCCTGACACTTTCCCACGTAGCAGCTGGGGATGGAGGTGCCTGGGCAGCTCTGGGCAGGGTGGGATGTGGAGGACATTGCTGGGACAGAATGGGAAGCAGCCAAAGCAGGATCCCAGTGCCCTGCCCAGGTCTGTGAGCTCCTTGCTTTGGGAGCATTTGCGATGCTGGTGAGCATCTGGCCAAAATCCCAGTGCAGGGGTGCAGCTCCCACTCCCATTCTCCCTGCTCAGCCTCCGCCTGTTCCCATAAACCCCTCTGACAGCTGAGGCCAGGAGGGACGGAGACAGAGGCTTCATTACATGCAGGAGCCAGGAGGTTCTCTGTGCCCAGGCCGTCAGAAAGCGCTGGTAAATGTTCCATCAGCGGTGGTATGTAGGTCACCCAGGTGTGCTGCCTCCAGGTACCGGCTCATTTCAGCCCTTGGTGGGGAGCCTGTGTCTGCTCATTAACTCTGCGGCTCTTCTCCCTCGCTGTGCCTTCTGAGCCGGGGCTGATGTGCCCGGCTCGGGCAGGGGCTGCTCACAGGTCTGGGGGCTTTGTGCCAGCTGGGGAGGGGGAGGGAGGGCTGGGGTACCATGTCTTGTTCAAGGGCTCTGAGCCCCTTACAGCTCCGTCGGGTGGGCACCTGAGGGAGGGGCAGGGACCCCCGGGACCCCCATGCACGAGCTGTGTCCCCTCCTCGGGGCAGTGCTGACCGGTGGGGACAGGCGCGTTGCGGGTGCTGTGCTTATGCCAATGCCACCATTTACATTCTCCCTGCTACTTACATCCCTTATTTCACTTTACTTGTCATTTTATGGCTCATTTTAATGTCTTGAGAGCAGACCCACAGGATAACAAGGTCTGGTGCTGCAGAGGGTCCTGCGGCAGACACGGTGTCTCCATCCAGCTGGAGACACTGGAGCACAGCGAATGTGCCTCTGTCTGGGTCAGGCGGTGGTGTGTCCCTCACCTGGGGAGGAGCAGGGAGACTTGCTGAGGCAGAGAAGTTGGGTGGCTGAACGGGGCTGATGCTCTAGGGCTTATGGGAGCGCCAGCTCCCGGCATCTGTGCTCGGCATATCCCTTCTTCCTCCTGAAAATGGGCATCACTTTGGGGGGCTACTGCGCCTGATGAGGTCCCAGCCACCCAGAGAGCGTTTGCTGTGGGGCTCAGAGCAGCCCCAGAGCTCTGGAATGAGGCATCGGAGAGTCCTAGCCCTGGTCAGGACAATATCCCTTCCCCGGCTGTCCCTGGGTGATGTCTGTACCTCCCTCCAGCTGTGGCCGGACACGTGTCGCTCCCCGCCTTGGCTCTGCCAGAGTGCTGCCTGGGTGCTGCAGGGATGGGGATGTGGGGGTTCAGGTGTGCCTTGGTTTGCTCGATGCCACGGGACATGTTTTTTGGGGAAAAAAAATATCTTTTTGTCCCCCCTGCTCGTCAGAGGAAGATGCTGACAGCGGCCCAGGGGTGGGGCGGTTCGGGTGGTGACAGTGCAAGGAACAAGCTATGTTTAGAAATAATTGCTTTGTCTTTCACAGAGGTATTAGTGCCTCCATGCTGGCAGCCACAGGAATTAGCTGGAAGTTTTGGTGACACAAATACAGAAGCAAAATTATTGCTACTTATCATCACTTGTGTGTGTGTGAGAGGAAAGAGACGTTATCAGGGCAGAGAGAGGGAAACAGTGAAGCCGAGGGGCTGCAGCTGGGGGTCTCTAGCACAAGGCTGGTGTGTCCTTTGGGGAGCCCAGCTCTGGAGGCTCTTGCTCCCCCAGAGAGGTGCTGGTTTTATGCCAAGGGTCTGCGCCCATCCCTGGGACACAGTCACGGGACCTGCAGCTCCAGCACTGTGGAATAGCACTTGCTGCCGCTGGTTTGGCCCAAGGGAAGGGGGACTGTGGACAATGGCCTGGCTGGGGGGGAGCTGGGTCAGGGGGGCTCCCAAAAGGAGGCTTGGGGGGCTGGAGACACCCAGCCTGTGTTGGCTGCTCTGGGGCTGGAGGGGTGGGTGGGTGGCACTTAGGGGCACCCTGGTACTTTAGGGACACAACCCAGAAAGAGCACAGAGGTGGCTGCCAGCCCCTGGGAGCAGGAGGGTCTTTGCAGCCAGGAGCAGCTGAGGAGCCGTGAGCACTGAGTGTGGGAGAACTCAGTGCTGGGATCCTCCTGCAGTGCAGAGGGTGCTCGGGGCTGATCCAGGTGAGCAGCACCGCAGGGATGCACAGCCAAGGTGAAGGTTCCCTGTGGTAAAATTCTCCTCTCCCTGCATCCTGGTGTGCCCAGTCCAGGCTCCTCTTTGGATGGAGGAGCAAACCGGGGGGTTCAGAAGTGGCTGTTCACGTGGGGCTGGGTGACAGCGTCAGGTCACAAGCCAGGGCCCCGCGGGACGTGGGCGCTCACCGGAGGAGCAGGAGCTGTGTGGAAGCGACGGTGGATGGTAACAGGAGGATCCTCCCACAGAGGAGCCAACAGAGCCCCTCGGGAAGCTGCTCTCCGTAGATGGCGGAGCTGCTGCTCCGTCGGGAGCCCCCGAGGATGCGGCCGCGGCTCCGGCGTCGCTCTGCTCTCCCGCTGTTTGTTTCTCCCTGGCTCCGGGAGTGCGGCTCCCGCTGGCAGCGTCCTACCCCGTCCCTGCCTGTCCCTCGGCGGCCCGGCTGCCTCCGAAAAGTAAAGTTGAATGTTTGGAAGGAACAGATCTCTGATGAAACAAGGCCATTCATGCTTTCAGATATTAAATTCCACGCAGAATATTAAATAATTTCCTCTTCAATGATCCCAGTAAATTTAATTAGCTCTTGTTCCCCCAATAGAGTTGTCACTGCCATCCTGATGAGTGGATGCGGGGTGGAGTGAAGGGGAATGCCGCTGCCTTCCTGGGCCTTCCCAGTTCTGTCCCCAGCATCACCTCCCTGCTCCCAGCCAGAGCTCCTTTGGAGTGAGGTCCCAGCTCCAGCTGCTGCTCTGGGGAGGAGGGAGCTGGGTGTGGAAGCCCCTTTCTCTCTGTTCTGCTTGGAGCTGCTCTGCCTGGAGGGAGCAGGGGCTGGGAAGAAACCTGGGGAAAATCAGTGGTATTTTGGGTGAATGTTCAGGGTCTTTTCTGAAGCTGCTTGAGAGCTGGGTCCAAGAGGGAAGATGGGAATCGCACAAATAGCTGACTTTCAGGAGACGTGTTTGCTGTGGTGATTTTGGTGTTGCTGGCGATTGGGGTTTTTTTCTGTGTACGTGATGTCTGGTTTGTTTTTGCAAGTTTTAGAACATCAGAGCAAAGAGGGAAAAAAAAATCTCTTTGCAATGGAAGCAGCTAATAGTGGGTTATAAATGTGTCCCTGGCACGGTTCATTAGCTGCCATGACATATTGAGGGCTGGGAGCGGTGTGATACCAGCAAATCAATTCCGAATTTCATCTGAGAAGGAATGTGGGGAGGCCAGATCATGCAACATGTTACCAAACATTCCTTCCCAGCCAGAACGGAGCTGCTCCTCTCTCCGGGTGCTGCTCCTGCTGGGCTGTGGCGCAGAATGCAAAATAAATAAATAACCAAGGATCTAATTTACTGATGATTAATTTGCATAATTAGTGCTGTGTCAAATCACTTCAGTGAGGTGCAAGGCACACTCTGCTGAGGTGTTTGCATGGACATCTTCGCAGGTTTCCCCAAGCTCACCTTATTTCATGTTTAAGAGTCTCCTGAGGATATCACACTGGTGTTGATGGGATTTCACAGGATCAAAGGGGATGTGAGAGCTGGGGGTCTGCAGGGCCAAACCCCTGCCAGCCTTGTCATGCCCCATCCTGGTGCTGGAGCAGTGCCCTGCCCTGGAAATATGTGTGGCAGTGGGTGGCCGTAGTCCTGGAGCCAGGGATGAGCTCAGCCCGAGCTCTGCTGTGGGCACAGACCTGCCGGCTCTGGCCGGTGCCAGCTCCCTGCAGAGGGGCAGCGAGGTGACGGCTGAATCCCGGCCGTTCCATAGCCACCTGCTGCTCCCTTGACTGCTCCAGGGATGCTTTGGGAAGGGGCTCAGGGTGGGCAGCCAGGGATGAGGTTTTGGCCAGGGGATCAGTGCAGCGATGGGGCCCGAGGCGGTGCCTGGGGAAGGGGAGCGGTGTCTGAGTGCTCGGCAGCACTCGCTGCCGTGTGTCCGTCCCTTTTCCAAGGGCTTTGCCTCTTTGCGGGGTGCTTTCTGTCCCCGAGTGCTGCTGATGCTGCAGCTCCCATCGCTTGGCATCAGGGCAGTCCCGGCAGTGGGACCGACGGTGCTTCCCCCATCCGCCTCCTGCTCTGGGCAGGGACCTGAGGCCCGAGCACAGGGCTGGCTTCAGGCTCGTTCCCTCCCCCGGAGCCGGGGAAGCAGCTGCGGGATGCCAGCAGGTGCAGTGTCCATCGATGCCATAAACACATGGAATGCTCTAAAGCACGCAGCGCTGCGGGCAGCCCCGGTCACATCCCTGCTCCTGCTCCCTGTAATGGATATCAGATTGTTCTCCCAATCTTGGCATTGTTTCAATAATTGACTGATGAAGCGCAATGTTCACTGATTTAATAAGTTTGTTAGTGTAATAGAGGCTCAGGATTTCGCTGTTAATGTGCAGTGACAATTGCATTGTAGATTTGCTCATTATGTTACATAACTTAGCTATGAAATCTATCGGAAATTATATTTAAAAAAGCATTATTGCAGAACCCATCAGCGTGGCTCTCCCTGCTCCTCCCACGGGGCTTTGCAGTCTGAGTGTGTCTGTTCAGTGCCTCGCTGGGACTGCACGTTCCGCTTTGGGTTTTTTGGGTCAGGGCATCTGACACTTGCCAGAAAAACAACCCTGGGTCCTGTGGTGTCATCCCACCTTCTCCATTGCGGGCAAGGGTGGTGCAGGTACCCAGTGTTTTGGGAGCTCTCTGGGGAGAGCTCCAGCTGGCACCGTGCCCCCCGGCCCTCCGGTGGGACAGGCACTGGCAGGTAAAGCTCTTGGCAGGTCCAGGCTGGAGCTGCCAGGGCTGTGTCAGAGCTGAACACGCTGCAAACGTCCCCTTCTCGGTCAGAGCCATGAGGAGGGGCTGGACATCCTTCGGGCACCTCAAAGTTGAGGGTCCCTGAAGCCATGGGGGAGGATGGGGGGATTGCCTCATTGTGTCGTGTCTCTCCCTGGTGCCAAGTGGCCTCTGCTGCCTTGTGGAGGAGATTCCAGAACTGGCTGACTGGCAGTGCCCTGAGTGGGACACGATGCTCAGCCCTGGGGACTGAGGGGCTCCCCAGAGCTGGGGCTGTAGGGCTCCACATTCCACCAGCTGTGTTCAGGAAAAAAACCCAGATGGAGCCACAGTGGGTCTTGTCGTCTCTGTACTCCAGCCATAGTTCTGAGGAAAACCTCGTCTTCCTTAAAGATAAAAAAATCCCAGCAGCAGTAATTTAAACAACTCTGATTGCCTCCAAATGAAGGCCCTGATGGCAAATAGGCTGTGAAATCGGCTAAGAAAAAAAAGAAAACATATTTTTCCCAGAGTAATACTTGTTCCCGCGGTTCACAAACAGCCTTGCAGGGGTTTGTTGCCTTGTGCTGTTTCCATCGGCTGCTCTTCCCTCCGCTGCCGCTCTCGTGCATCCTCAGCCATTATCCCCCGCCTGCTCCTCCTCCTCCTCCTCCTCTCCCACGGCCGGGCAGGACACTCCTACTCCTGCCCTCCTGGAGATCCCCGGGCAGGTTTCCCCGGTGGGTTCCTCTCTGGGTGGTTCCCTGCCCGGGTGTCCCGGTGCAGATGCCGGGGCTCGGGCCTCCTCCGGCGGGTTGCCTAGCAATCCCGGCATCCCGATCCTAGCAATCCCGGCATCCCGATCCCGCTCCGCCACCGCTCCGCGCGGGCACCTCCCGCTCGCAAGGCTGCGCCTCCCAAGTGGGAACGGGTTCGCGTTTCTGGGAACGGGTGTCAGCCGGGACCCAGCTCGGAGGCTTGGGATGCAGGGGAGATTTTGCAGAGCTGAGCTCTCCCGCATTCCCAGCTCCTCGTTCTCCAAATCTGCTGCCTAAAGCATCTTCAGCCTCAGTGAAGCGTGAGGAAGCGGCACAGCGGGGCAGAGCCGAGAGCGGGCCTGGCTGCCTTTGTCGGGAGAACAAGGGCTGCTGCGCTCGGCTCCGGGGCCGCCGCGGCCCTGAGGGCTAAAAATACACCCGTGGATCATACAAAATAGATGTGGGGATGGGTGAGGCACAGTCCGTGTGTTCATGGTCCTCACTCACGTGGTGGCTCCTCATAGCCCTGGTGGTTTTCTCCAGAGCGGTCTTCAGAGCCCTCGGGAGGGAAGGGGAGCTGTGTGAGGGGAGGGGGAGCAGTGTCTGGTTTGGGAGGCTGCGGGTGGGCTCTGCGGGAGACTGAGAAAGTCTCAGAGATGACCCTGTGCTAAACTCATAGGAGATAACTTCCTGCTCAAGCAGGCTGTAGATATTCCAGATATTTCTCAGGAAATAGAGCCTGGGGAGCTTCACCACAGTCTTAATTACTGGGAACCACAAATAAATCATTTGAGCCGGGAAAAGGTGCTGAGCCCCATCCAGGAACGCCAGCAGGAGCAGGTCACTGTCACTGCACTGTGACATCCCCTAGGCCGGCGGGGTTCGGGGGGCTTGGCTGCCCACTGTGAGGGACCCGCTGCCAGAGCGGCCGCTGCTCGTGGCTCTTTCCGAGATGGAACCTCCCGGCAGCGAGCCCAGGAAAGGGCAGAGCAGGACCGCTGACAGCCGGGGTCTGCTCAGTCCGATAGCGCAGGTCTGCGCCGCGCCGCTGGCTTCCCGGGGGAGGAGATGAGCAGCAGGAGAACGAGACACAGCCGTGAATGCCAGAGGTCTGCTCTTGCATAACACCCCAGGAAGCTTCCAGCTGCGGTGGGAATGCCCGGATCACTGCCCAGAGATCCTCAAATGTGATTGAAAGGGAAGAAAGTGTAAGGGGCTGAGACACGCACGGAGCTTTAGTGAGTCGGGGGGATGCTACAAACCTACATCCTGAGGGCTCCCGACACTGCCTTGTGTTTCCCAGTGTTTGCAGTGAGGAATGGAAATCCCCTTCCCCCCTGCCGCCGCCGTCCTGCCAGGGGCTGCTGTAAGCCTGGGCATCCCACTCAGTGCCCGGGTAGCCCACCCGGTGTCCAGGTGGATGCACAGTGATGGCATCAGCGTCCCTGATCCGGGCTGTCCAAGGGTCTTTGCTCCTCACTAGCCGCGGGGCCGCAGTGCCCGGTTGTGAAATCGGCTGTGATCGCTCTCGTGCTGAGGACAGGGAGGGATTGGGAGAAACCCCCGGGGCAGCCCGCTCCGTGCCGGCGCCGCTGCTGGAGGCTCATTTTTGGGGGAGAAAGACAAAACCCGTCTCTTTTCCTGGCGCAGCCAGGTGGTGGGTGCGTGTGCGGAGCGGCCGCCGGGCACGGTGCGGGGGGGGCCCGAGGGCCCCGACCCCCCCATCGCGCTCGGGTCTCCCCGCAGAGGGAGGGGATCCCGGGCGGGGGGC
>VXAZ01007902.1:52780-106262 GCA_013399875.1 Gymnorhina tibicen
GGGCGGGGGCGGCGAAGTTCCGCCGGGGCGGCTCTGGGGAGGGATGGGCACCGAGAGCCGCACCGGGAGTCACAGCGGCAGCCCCGGGGCGGCGCTGCCGGAGCTCATCCCGGGGGAAGGCTGGCGGCTCCGGGCGGAGCGGGGGAGGCCGGGCTGGCAGCGTCCACCCCGGCACCAGGCGGTCCCCGCTGCGCTCCGGGACCGGGTTCCGTGGCGGCGGTGCCGGAACCCGTGAGGGTTCGGTGGCTAAGCCGGCCCGGTCAAGGGGCAACGTGCGATATGCGAGGGGCCCCATTAAGTTTGTGTTAAGGATTCGTAATGCCCGTTAATTAGGGGCAGCTGCTGACAGAAACCTGGCGCTAATTGTCATTACAGCCTCCAGGTGAAGGTAATTTGTAGTAAAAAGTTGGGTGAGGTGAGGTGGAGTCTGGATAAAGGAGAAAAAAGAGAGGGTCCCGCTTAGGCTGGGTGAGCTGTGGGGCAGAGTCAGGAAAACGAGGTAGCTTTCCTTGGGCTTTTCTTCTCCGGAACCCCCGCCTGTCTCCAGGAATTTCATTGCAAGACGGGCTCCCAGTGCAGGTACGTGCAGGGCTTGTGCGTGGGGAGGGGCGGATGGATGGCAAAGGCCCCTCGGGGGTCACCTGGGTTATGTGCGTGGTGTGTGGAAATGCCCAATGCCGTTATCCGTGCGGAAATGCCCAGTGCCATTATCCAGCCGTTATCCTGGTCCCCAGAGGTGTGCGTGCCAGGAGCTGCACCGTGCGCAGCACTCGCAGCATCGCTTGCAGCGTCACCTCCGAGGGCGTCAGGGCAGATCTGAAGTAAACAGCTGCGGCGTGGGGGTCGGGGCAGGGGTGTGGGGCAGGCCCTGCACGGGCAGTGAGTGCCCGGAGCTGGGGGCACGGACCCGTCCGTTCAGTGGGAGCAGCCTGGCAAGGCGTTGGCAGCGCTCATGTGTGCGGGCGGAGGGATGGGGGGAGCAGGGATTTCTCGGCTTCTCACTCCAGTGAGCGTGACATTAACAATCCCAGCTATTTTCGGCTGCCTTTGGTGAAGGTTTGGCACTCGCTCACTGCCTCCAGAGATGCCTGGGCTGGGGCAGGGCAGCTCTGGCTGCTGTGTTCTGTCCTGGGGGGCACAGCCCAGGGTGGGCACAGATCGCCATTGGGGAATGCCTTGTTCTTTTTCCCTTCTAATGTGCCCATCGTTCTCTGGGATGCCCAGGGCTTGTGGTTCGGCTCTCGGTGTTTTGGGGCTGCATCCTGCTGCCCCGTAGTGTTTGCAATCTGGTGATACCCAGAGCCAGAGGCCTGGCCATGCTGGGTACAGTGCAGAGATGAAGGCACTCTGCTTCCCAAACAGCTTCCTGTTTTCAGGCTAAAATGGTTGAAGCATGATAAAGCCTCACAAAGCAAGAAATTAAGGCTGTTTTTCTGGATAACAGATGGAGAAAGAGCCTGGAGTTGATAATTTTCGGGGAGGGCTGATTGCAGTGGCTGGGGCTGCCAGGGCTGCCTGGACCTGGCTGTTGGTCGTAGCTCGTTCCTGGCTCTGGGGAGAGGTGCCGAGGCTCTGTTTGTTGTTTCACAGAAAATACTGAAGAATTTTTATTCCCCCCCCTCCGTTGGAGCGATCTGTGTGATTGTTTGGCACTGCAGAGAGCCCTGGCACAGGGCACGCAACCACGCGGCTGCAGCAGCATGTGAACCTCTGCCGGTTGCTTTTGGGGACAGGGGCTGGGAAGCCCCAGCCTGGCAGTGGCAGCTCTTGCTCCTCCCTGGCAGTTTGGGCACCATGTGGGGACTGGCATTGCAGAACTGAGGTGCTGAAGGAGCCGTCGCTGACAGATACCTCCCCGGGAGCCTGCTTGGTGCGAGGCTGGCATCTCTCGTGGGCACCCTGCTTGGCCACAGGGCTGTGGCAGTGCCTCTCCTGTCCTTTCCTGCTGGTCCTGGGCAGCCTGGGAGGCTTTAGGATGTTTCAGGATACCGACCCTTGCTCTCTGTGACGCCCCCTTTGGAAAACCACCTCTTCCAGCTTTCCTCCCCCAGCCTCGGCCAGGGGTGCGCGCTCCGCACTCACACACTCCCTCTGTGACAAGGGCTGGGATTTTCTCTTTCCCACTTGCACTGTTTCTCCATCTCCCATCACTAGAACATGTCGTCCTGAATTACCAGGATGACATCCCAGGCACTGGGATGGCTGGGCAGCCTCTGCTGGTGGCAGAGCCTGTCCCTCCATGCAGCTGCTGCTGCTTTGCCACCCTGCCCTGCACAGCAGGATTCCTCTTTCCCACCCAGGATGGGACAGTTTAGTTCTTTTGCCACCGTGGCTGAGGGGAATCTCCCCAGCTGGAGGGGAGTGCATTAGTGGGGCTGGAGCCAGCTGGCTTCAGGTGCAGGGGGGGGCGAGGGTCCCCTCAGTGCCACTTTCAAGCAACTTGGGCCAAATTGTTCCTTCGGTGCATAAAGGTTTTCAGCTGTGCATTTCTTGAATTAGTTTGTCGGCACAGCTCTCAGCTGACGGTGGATAAATCCCTCTGAAGGTTATTGAGATAATAAAAGGCATGAGGGAAGTTCCGTAATTTATTTGAGTTCTCTTTTAATTTACAGCCTTACGGGGTGAGAGCTCAGTGGATAATGAGTCCTTATGGCTGATCTGCTCCTTTCCAAGGGCCGTGGCAGAGAAAGGGGAGCTGGGGGGAGAGGTTTGAGCCGGGGGAAGGTGGAGGGGGTTGTGCTGGAGGTGCTGCAGTTGTGGAGCTGCGGCTGAAGCCGTGCGGTGCTGGGAGCCTGGAGCTCCTTGGGCATCACCGCGGAGCTGCTGCCAGTCGAGAGCTCTTCCATCGGGATGCTCCATCCCTGGCTGGGCTGGGATGCTCGGTGCTGCTGACAGCAGCTTCTCCTTCCTCCCTCCTCTCACTGTGCAGGCAGCGGCTGCCGTTGGTGCTGTTCCAGTGCTTTCTGCTGGAATTGTTTGAGGTATTTTGGGACGTATGTTCCTGCAAATAAATTGACAGGCTGGGATACCAGATGAGGAAGCAAAATCATCTTCTGTCATTTCATTAGTTATTGAGATTACAGTTGTTTTGAACCCCTAATAAACCAGTCTGAAGGCAGTTCTCCCCTTCGCTCCGCTCGCACGCAGATGCTCCAGGCACCCCGTCTCCTCCCGACTAGACGAGACTGGATTTCTAACGGGTGGAAATGCGCACAGGAGCGAGGGATCCCTTTTCCTGTTCCATTATCCACTGTGGATGCATCCCCTCCTCCTGCTACCCTTGTCACCTGGGAGGCTTGGGGGCTGCGAGGACAGACCCTGAGTGGGAGGCAGGGGACCCAGAGGATTTCCCTGATGGGAAAGGCTGGTTTCCCCCGGTGTTTTGCTGTTGGTTTTCCCAAAGGTGGAAGGAAGCGCATGCTCCCGAGGGCCCTGCCAGACTGCCCGCATTTCCCCTCTGGGATGCTTTTCTACCTGGGGAAAAAAGAAAACCAAACCAAAACACGGCTCTTTTGGAATCTGAGCTGGTGCTGCTGTGGGGGGGTGTGAGATGCTGTGCCAGGGATGGGGATGAGGACGAGGACAGGGACTTCCAGGCCCCAGCAGGTTCCCTCCTCTCCTCCCTGTGCCGCAGTGCCCACTGTGCCCCTCTGCTCAGCGCTGCCCAGGCAGGAGGTGGGGGTGAAATGGGATTTACATAAATAAGAGGACCTGGACTAGTGGGTTTTGAATGGAACCGCTGCTGCTCTCTCTGGGCAGTCTGATGGATTTGGGGGTTCCTGAAACTGGGAATCTGGGCGGTGGCCTGAGAGCTGTAATCTGCCAAAGTTATCGGAGGGACCTGTGAGCGTGTCCAGAGAAACGGGGTGATTGAAGCCGAGGAAGTCACCGCCGCTGGAATTTATGGAAGTGATAAAACAACTTTTGACAACAGGCTCAGCTCCCGGCAGCTCCTCTGCAGCAAGAGAGAATATTTTCCTCCTGTTGGATCGATAAACAATTAATTCTAAAGCAGGAGCTGGAGCAAAAGGGAGAGTTTTCCAGGCTTCTAAACTCTTAATCAAGCTCTGGGTGAAACACAGATGTGAGAATCTGAGACCTGCTGATAAAATCTTGACCTTGATAACGGGTTCCTCAGTTCCTGGGCCATGGATGATACTTCCTTGGCTGAATAAATCCTCTTGTAAATATAGAACTTGTTCCCAGATATTTATGCTTCCAACATGTTTAATGTAGCTTTACTTAATAATCTGCTTCAAAACGCTGACTTTCCCCCCACATTTTAATTGAATTGTAATTTCCATTCAGAATCAGCTTAAATTAAATGAGTTTAAAAATATAGTAAATAATACTTATAATTCACTTACTCGTACCATAAGCTGTGAAAATGAAGACTCAAATAACCCTTTAAAGCTGCTCATGGTGCAGCCCTCTCCTTAGCAGAGAACCCAGCATCCTTTGGCTGAATGTGGTAGTTTTGGGATTTGTGCCCAGCCGTGCTCGGGGAGCTCTCGGTGCCATCTTCTTTGGGGCTCAGACTGTGAGGGGGCAGGAGGGGAGAGCTGGGGGTGCTGGCACTGCTGTCCTGTGTCTGTGGGTTTGGGAGGTCCCTGGTCACTGCTGACAAACCTTTGGCTCTGGCAGAACCTTCAGCAGCCTTCACTGCCGTGACTGATGGAAATGGGAGTTTCAGTGAGACTTCCCCAAACAGTGCTGGGGAGCAGCCACCGATGGGTGTGCTCCAGCACTGTCTGTTTGTGGGCTAGGAGGGTCTGTTTGCTCTCCAGGGATTACCGGGGCTGTCCAAGAGTCTGTTTTGCAGGGAAAAGGGTTTAAGGACCTCTCAGAAGCAGCGCTTCGGGTGGTGGGCAGCGATGGGAACTCTGCGCCGTAGGAGGCAGCGAGGGGTGCGAGCTGCTGGGGATGGACACTGGTTTGGCTCCTTTCTGTCCCTGGGATGGTGATCCTTGAGGTCAGGGTGTCACTGCCCTGGTGCCCGAGTCCCTCTCTGGCAGGATCAGGACTGCAGGGCTCCGTGTGCAGGTGTTTCGCATGCAGGGGCGGTGGATGATGCTGCAGAACATTCCCCTGCGCCGAGGGGGCCATGGGCAGCCTGGGGCACCTGCTGCGGCCACCCAGATCCAGGATACAGCCCCAGCCGGGTGCGAGGGATGCTCCTGTGGGCAGTGCTGTGGTGGGAGGCAGCGTGCTGGCACGGCACGATGTGGCAGCAGCCCTGGTGTGGCTCTCCCTGTGTCCCCCCCACAAGAACAGGGCTCGGGGTGCAGCCACCAGAGCCCCCCGAGCCATGAGCAGGCTGCCTGGGTGGGCTGCCTGGGAGGGCTCTCGCCAGCAGATCCATCTGGGAAGGTGCTTCACGGACTATGCAAATCCTGGCATGGAGAGAGGCCGAAATTGTTCCATGCATAGCCAGTTTTTTTTTTAAATAAAGCTCTCTCCAGTATATTGCAGGAGTAATTAGGAATCCTGAGCTGGCTGGATCTCGATCTTTATAGCAACACAGCTGATAAAGCATGATTCAGGGACCTCGTTAGCTTTTTTTAAAGAAGTTTTTATTTAACTTCCGTGAAGTTGCCATGGTTACTCCTGTGCATGGCTTCCCTGCCTCTCCTGCCTTGAGTGCAGCTGCCAGTGCTGAGAATTAAACATCTACATTTGGAGCAGCCGTGGCCTCCCCCACCACCCTGCTGGGGTTTGGGAGCCTTGTCCCTTTGCCCGCCCTGGAAAAGGCTCCTGTTTGAGCTGTTTGATGTGGTAAAGCTCAGCCTGGGCTGTCCAAGAGCTTTTTTCTGGAGCAGGCTGGGAAGGGGGCTGTGCTCTACTGGTGTCACTGGTGACATGAGATGTGCCACGGTCACACGCTGCTGTGCACCAGCACAGCCTGGGATGCTCCAGTGTGTGACACAAAGCTGCCGTGGGGCACGGGAGGCACTGGGGCTGCTGGGAAGGTGGTGAGAGGCACTGGGAGCAGGGGGCGGTGCCCTGAGTCCCATCTCACTGTGGTTTGGCTGACAGGGCGTCGCTGTCCAGGAGCCCGTGGAGGCAGGGGGTTTAACGAGTCCCAGCTGAGTTGCCCCCGATCCAGCGCTGGGAGGTCACGGATGCCGGCACAGGGAGCCCGGGTGGGGTACGAGATCAGCCCGTTTCTGTGACAATGGCCACGATGTAAGATCCTGACTGAGGTGGTTTGTGATAATGTGCCTTGAGCCAGGCAAACCCCAGGGGCTGGGGAACCGGGAAGGCAGCAGCCGCCCCCCCTGCCCGGTTCTGGGTGCTGGGGGGATGCTGGAGCCTCCAGAAGGGACAGCGGACGCTTGAGCAGCTGGATGGCAAGGTGAAGCTGCGCCGCATCCTGCCAGTGCAGGGCTGTGATCTCTGCTGGCAGGGGCACCGGGGCTGGTGGTGCCCGGTGCTGCTGCTGCACCGCTTCCCGTCCCCGTGGCCCCGGCCAGGTAACGGGGACCTTGTGCTGGGCCGGCGGTGGTGGCCATCTGTCCGGGCAGGGCTGGACTCTGTCCTCATTCTGTCAAAGTTTTGTCAAGCTTCCCCCCTGCTCCTCTTGGCGTTTTCAGCAGTGGAGGGTGGGAGGGTGCGTGGGAAGTGAAGCCGCACCAGAAATAATCCTGCACGTCCGGGGTGCGAGCGGCGCTGTGGGGAGGCTCTGCTCCCCCTGCCCGCCAGCTCCTCGCTGGGGTCACAAAGTCCCCAGGCTGGGGGGAACAGCTTTTATTTGTTTGCGTCCCCTGTCTTCCTCCTCCTCCCTCCCTTTATTTCTCTTTTCCCTTCTCCATTTTCCTTCCCGATGAAAGATTTTCTTGCAGTGTCAAGGCAATGTGACCTGGTTCCGTAATAAAGAGGAGGCTTATTAGAATTAAAGCCCAACAGTGTTAAAAAAGCAATCTTTGCAAGATTGAGGCCATGAGGGAATTGTAAATTCTCAGCAAAGACCTCATTTAAAGACTGGGATGAAAACACATGCGCATGCATGCACCGAGGCCTGGCACTGTGAGGGCACATCTGGTTCAAGAAGAATTTTGGGGGGGATGAGGGATTGGAGCAGCGCTTGGGTCGTCATGGTTTTGCTCGGGATCCTCCTGCTGGTTGGGCACGGTGGTGGCTGTGCTGGCTCCGTGAATATCGCTCGAGTTTGGATTTGTTTTCCTTGTTCTCCGGGGATACCCTCCCCGTAGCCCCCCCTCCCCTGCATCCCCGCTCAGCCCCTCCTGGCGCAGCCGCCCACCTGCCGCGGGGTGGGAGCGATGGCAGCCGGTGAGTCAGGCTGCCCGGGCTCCCCGGCTCGGCGCAGCCCTCTTCCAGCTGCTCACCGCAGAAATTCCCCTCGGGGTGAAATGGGTGCTGGGTCAGTGCCGGGGCCGGGATGGGGTGTCCCTCCCTGGGGGCGAGGTGTGCCGTCTTCGTGGATCCCTTGCCTGGTGCTGGCTGTGGATGCCGTGTGCCGGGGTGCCCCTGCACAGGCAGGTAAGGGCTCCCAGTGGCTCCCGGTGCCCCCCAGGGCAGATGGTGCCACGGCTTTGGCCTCACCTCGCACAGGGCGCTTTTCCCTCCCGCCTCTCTTTGCACAGGACCTCTCGTCAGTGCCCGGGGAGCAGCCGCGGTGCCGGGGAGAAGGGCTGCAGTGGGCAGCAGATGAAGAGACCCCGCTCCCCTCTCTCCCTCCTTCTCCTGTTTTTTTTTTCTCCGTGGCTGCAGGGAGCGAGCGCAGAGCGACAGAGCTGTCGGAAGGCGCGGAGCCCCCGCTGTCGGAGTGGCAGCGGTCTCCGCTGGTCCCCACGGTGGTCTGTTGTCATGATTTGCTGTTATCTGTGTAATTAGAGAGCCGGCTCTCCTGGCGGGGCTCGGCGGCCGCGCTGGCTCCGAGTGCCGCGCACACCTGCGGTGCAGCAGAATGAGCAGATCGGAGCAGCAGAGGCAGGGCTGACACGTGTGTCCAGCGGCTCACGGCCTGAGGCCGGGCTGCGGGAGCCCTCAGTGCCCAGCCGGGGGGAGGGGCCACCTGGGGGGCTCCGGGGCTCCCGTTCAGTGATGCCCAAGGTCAGCGGAGGCTCTCGGTGACGTGGATCCTTAGAGACGGTGGAGCCGGGTGGCCCGAGCCTGGTGCTCCAGGGACAGAGCTGCCACCTCCACGGGTTCGTGTCCTGGGGCCCGTGGCTGAGGCTCCCTCGCTGCCCGGCCTGCCGGGTCCCTAGCGAGCCCCGCTGCTTGGGCACCTGCAGAACCGGCTGTGCCAGAGGGGCAAACACGCGCGTGTGCCAGGATCCTGCCAACGGGTGGGACATCGAAGAGTGCTTTCCCCCAGGTCCCGCTCAAGTGTGGGGGGACAAACAGGGCAGGTCCCTGGGTGGCTGTGCTGCACTGCCAGCGTGGACGGTGGTGGCTCAGCCGTCGCCTTTGTTGTCAGTCTTGCTCCAGGATATTTATAGCGAGCCAGAGCTGTGCCCAGCCCCGCGCTGCCCTGCACCGCCGCTCCTTGGCACCTCCACGCTTTGCAGAGGGGTTTCTTACAGGGGTTCCTTCCTGAGGGGGTTGGAGCAGGTCCCTGCCCTGCTGCCTGTGGCCTGGAGGAAGGCAAGGCTGGCACTGCCACCTCTCCCTAACGTACCATTAATGTAATGTCCTGTCCAGGAGCCTTTCCTGCAGGATAAATGGCCTTTCCATCCAGAGCCTGCGTGCATTACGCTGACGTTTTGCTCCTGAGTAGATGTGTGTAGGGGAGCTGGGTATTGGATTGGTGAGAGGCAAGAGAAGCAATCTCTGGGAGGCCATCAATTTGGATTAGGCTTTGTGGACTGGGATGGAGGGTAATCACCATCCTTCATTTCAGAGAGGTAAGAAACAAGTCAGCTTCTTTATGGATCATTATAGCTGCAGCAGGAATTGCTTCCCCCTTGGCCATGGCACGGATCCCCGCCGGGCACAGAGGGTGGAGGAGGGTGTAAAGCCAAAGGAGGCAGCTGGCTGTGGCTTTGGAAGGATGAGCCGGACTCCAGCCTGGCTGGGTGCTGCTGCCACGTTCCTTTCTGGATGAGATGGCCCTGCTAGGGGTGCTTATCTCTGCCTTCCTCCCACCCTCGCTCCTGCAGCTGGAGTTGGTTGAGGTGAGGTGAGTGGTGGGAGCCTGGGTGGGAGTCAGTGAGGGAGCAAACACTCCCCAGGAAACGGGTCCGGATCTGTCAGGAGGTGGGATCGCATCCACTCCCCTTGCAGTGCCTCTGCCAGTGCAGACTCTGATGGGTGTTGGAGTTGCTTGTGGACCTCAGCATTGTCCCCTGGCACAGCAGCACGATGGGGACCGGGCGCTGCCCGGCTCCGTAGGCACCGCATCCCCCCGTGCTGGCTGTGGCACGGGGAGCGTTGGCACAGCATCCCGCAGTCCTAGCCCGGGGAGAGGCCCAGCCGGTGCCCGGCTCTGCTGGGGCCGTGTCCCTCGTCCCAGCCTGCCGTGGCAGGAGTTGCAGCGCATTCCCGGCCCGCTGACAGCAGCGCTCCCAGGCATCCTCCTCCTGCCGCCCGCGCACGCCCACGCGCAGCGGCGATGAAAGGCTCAGCCCGTAAACAGGGGAGAGGAGGAGGGATGGGATGGGATGGGATAGAAATGGGGCAGCGGCCGAGGTGGGGGAGCGCGTGTGTGGAGCTCAACCAGCCGAGCTGGTGGGGTCGGTGCTCTGCCGCCGGCTGCGGTGGGAGCTGCTTGGGGCCAGCGGGGAGTAGAGATCTGCTTTGGCCTCGCCGAGCGAAGGCCTCCCCTCCCTCCCTTTTGTTTGTACTTTTCTTTTCTTCTTTTTTTTTTATATCTGAGTGCTTCATTTTCCAGAAGCTGTCATTTTACATAAACCTCTCAGCGAGGTACATCCATTCCCACTGCCAAAATCTCCATATCAAACACTTGTAACACGCCGCTGAACTGACAGCCCTGCCTGTACACGCTCCGTGCCTTTACAAAGGGATGCTGCGTCGGGGAAGGATATAAATACACGCATTGGAATGACACGCAGCGCGCTCGCTCGCCAGCTCGTGCTGCCCTGCTCTCTTGCTGCCCAGCTGAAATTTATCTGAAGCCTCGGCACAGGCACCCACAGGCCCCTGGTGGCACCGCGGCACCCACAGCCCCCGGCAGCGCTGGGGTGGGTGGCGGGATGCCGCTGGGCGGCTGCCACGCTGGCGCCGTGCTGCTGCTGTGGCGGGCGTGGGGCTGGGGCGTTTCACTCGCTGAGCTGTGGGTTTGGGGGGCAGGAGCCCCCCGGCAGCGATTGCTGCAGCCCCTGTGCGTGGGAAGCCCGTGCTGGTGCGGAGTCTCGGAGCTGAGTGCGGGCTGCGCAGGGTTCCTGCTGCCCAGGTGCCCTCAGGATGCTCCTTCCCATCGGGCGGAGGGGCTGGTGGGGCGGGCAACACGCTGTGATGCAGAAGGAGTGGGGCTACTTGGCTTGAAACTCTCTCTATGCCTCAAATCCTGTTTCAATGGGAGTAGGGACAGAGCGTGTTAAGCAATCCAACTGCTTCCTTTTCAAATGAAATTATTTTCTTCTGGATGAAATTCAAATCCAACCCCAAATCCCTGTTTCTTTGCAAAGGAGAAGGAAGGAAATGCAAAACATGCTCCCCACCCCCCGAGTCTATCAGTCTTGCAGCTGATGAGCAGAACCATTCCTGCTCGTCCTGGGATTCCCTCCCTCCTCGTCGCAAGGACGTCGCTGTCGTCGGCGCCGTAGCCGTGTGCTGTCACGCTGGCTGCAGGCATCGGCCGTTCCCCAGGATGGGACGTGGGTATCTGGGGAGGCAGTGGAATGCTGGAGCAAGTCCCAGGGGAGCACTGAGAGCTCCCGTGGTCCCTTTATCCCCTGGGGCCACCACGGTCCGTGGGCACCTGGCCCTGCCGGGGTGCGCTGGTCGGTGACCTGGCTGTCCCTGGCAGGGCTGTACCCGTCACCTGTAACGCTGTGCTTGGTGGTTTCTGCTGCTCTTCCAGATGGGGACCTTGATGTGGGAAAGATGAGACTTATTTTTTTTTAAGGTAATACCATTAAAGTGGTTTTTAATTGAGTTCATTTTGGCAAGTTTGATGATAAATTTTTCAGCACCTCAGCTGGGAGAGACAGGTCTGTGCTCAGCTCTCCTGCTTTCCACACCAGGGTAGCTCCAGGACTTGAGATGTTTCTGGGCTGAGCTGTTTCCACCCTCAGGAATCCTCTGAGATCTCTGGCCCCAGCTAAGGCAATGGTGGCACACGTACGGGGAAGTGTGTGTTTGTGTCCCCAAAGCTCCCGTCCCCTCAGCTCTGCTGCTGGGGGGCATGGTGATGCTCTAGGTCAGGTCTCTGGAGACCCCAGCCCAGCTGGAGCTGCCAGCAGAGGGTTTGCTGTGCTCCAGCTGGGGAAGGTGCGTGGGGGCTGGTGTGATGCAGTTGTGTTGCCCCAGCCGTGCGTGGGGAGGGCACAACTACAGCCAGACGTACCACGGTGCCCGGGGACGGGGTGGGTGGGTGGGTGAGCTGCCTCTGCTCTGCCTTGTGCCACGGCTCCTTCCAGCCAGGATGAATCAGCCTTTCCCAAGGACCTGAGAGCAATCTGCCACCACTGTGGCCTTGGGTCCCCAAGGAGTCACAGCCCTCCCTGGGCAGGGAGCCATGAGGTGAGGGCAGCGGCAGTGCCAGCTGCGACGGCATCTGCTGCTCTCGCTGGCAGAAGGCACAGGCCTCAAGGTTTGTGTCCCCAAACTGCTCCTAGCAGAAAGAAGGGCACCAAGCTGGTGATGCTCCTGGCACCGACGTGCAGCTGGCAGCTGCTGGGGCTGTACCATCCCTGAGGGGCTGCTGCACCCTCGGGGACCCACTGTAGGCCTGGGCAGTCCCCACGGCCAGGGCCTGGGATTCCCTTTTCCCAGGATGGAGGGAACTGTCCCGGCTGGGCCCCTGGCTCCAGTTCACGGCCCAGCCCAGAGCCCCGTGGTTGCCCTGGGGGGAGGTGAAGGTGCCTCCCTCGGCTCTGTCCCTGCGGGACGTGCGGGCAGCGGTGCGGGCAGGGCCTGCCAGGACCTGCTCCTGGGTCTCTGCTCGCTCTCCTGCTGCCAGCGGCAGCTGCTGCGCCCAGCCGGAGCAGCCCCCGGTGCCAGCTGCCTCTGGGCCACCTTCCCTCTTCCCTGCTTAGTCCGGAGGCTTTTCCCTTCCTCCCACCTGCGTGTGCTCCTGCGGGAGCGCTGGCATGGGAGGGCAGGAGGGCGCAGGAATGGGGATTTGGCTGGAGCTGGGTGGGGGCTCAGTCGGGCTGTGAGCGATGGAGGGAAGTTGGGCTCTGCTGGCAAAGTTTCCGCCCGTTCATCACGGGCGAAGGGATGTTTTGGTACGTGCTGATTAACTGCCTCCTCCCGATGTGCCACAGCGAGATAAAATATGAACGACTGCATTCTTTGACTTAAAATTTAATTAAAACTATATATCAAAAACGTGAGACCCCAGGCTTAATAAAACCTGATAAAATTATACTAATACACTTCAATTTCAATCCAAGGCTTCCTGATGGAAGAGCGTGAGAGGCTGAGCCTGTAACTAGATTAGAAACACCTCCTATGCAATATTTATGGTGCTGTCCTGCTTGAGATGCATGGCCGCCGAGGAAGGCTCTGACACCGTGATGAAGAGGAGTTGTCAGCCTGGCTTATGCGTAAATAGGAGAGAGGGCGAGATTGTACGGGCTCTTCCTGGTGGGGGGAGAGTGGTGAGCTTGCGGAGGGAGGGAAAAAGGGAGGGAAGGAGGGATGCTGCTCCCCCCATGCTGCTGTGCCCTGGGGATGATCCCTGTCTGTGGCGCCAGTGGCCCAGCAGCCGTGGGCTGGGGCCGAACTGAGGGGTGGCCTCTGCCCTCGGGGCTCCTGAGAGCTGCCAGTGGCTGTGGCCACTTCACCTTTCCAGGTGATTTACTGAGTGAGGATTAGCGGCTCAGAGCCACTGCCCGTCAGCTGCGGAGAGCAAGCTGGTTTGTTCCGTGTGCACGAGTGTGGCCGTGCCAGCGGGAACAGCGGCCACCAAGCTGCTGGGGGGCATCCCGTGGTGGGCTCTGCTCCAGGCAGGAATCAGCAGGAGCACCCAGTTCCCCACATGGTCTTCTCAAGCGCGTTCCCCCGGCACAACCTGGAGCCTCGTTGCTGTTGGAGCCTTTCCCTGCTGTCCTATATCCCCAAAATTTCACTTTTGGGCAGAAATGCCCCAGATTTGTGTCTGCAGAGGCATTGGTGACTGGGGGGGTGTCACCCCATGCTGTTCAGAGGGGTCTGGGGTCATCAGCAGGGCTCGGTGTGGCACGGGCGGCTGCGGTGCCACCTCGCCCCAGCGGGAAGCGGCTCGGGCAGACTGTTAATGTGGAGCATAAATCCTGGTGGAGACAGGGGAGGTCAGAGCAGGGAGGCAGGAGCTGTAAAGCATTGCAGGCACAGAGGCTCTGTCCTTAGAGGAGAACCCAGGGGCTCGTTACTGAGCACAGGGAAAATGGGTGGCGACATTACAGGGCTGGGAGCACAGCAGGTTTTGGGGGCCGGGAGCTCGGTCTGCGGTGATGCAGCCGGTGGGGCAGGGGCCTTTCTGCCACCTTCGGTGCCTTGGGTCGTGCCCAAACCCCTCGTTGGCTGCTTCCATCTTGGACGAGGTCAGCGTGCAGCCTGGGCTCGGGCAGGGTGCTGAGCGTGGGGTGCCAGAGCCGTGTGCTGGGGCCGGGGGTGCAGCCCAGGGCGGGGGGTGCCGGGACCCGGCGCTGCCCCAGCGATCTGTGCCCGTCTCCCGCAGCTGCCACCACTGTTCCCCCCTCTGCTCTCCCTTCCAGGTGAGCAGGCATGCATCCCCCTGGAGCGCTGACGTGTGCTGGTGCTTCTCCAAGGCTGTGGCAGCAATTCCAGCAGCCAGCGGCCTGGCATGACCCTGGGAGCTGGAAGAAGGGGGGTGAGGTGGGCACTCAGCTGGCAAGGAGCCCCTTCCCGGGTAGGAGGGGACCCGACAGGCAGCAGTATCAGCTCTGCCAGCCACAAGCTCCCTGGCCCCTTGCTCCCTCTCCGTATCCCTGGGGAACTGGAAGTAAGGGCAGAGTGAAAGGTGAAGGGATGGGGTTTGTGTGCTGGTGCCCATCCAGGCCACCTCCCCACATCCCTCCTTGCCCAGGCTGTGCCCAGGTTTGTCCCTCACGCTGCCCCTCTCCCAGCCCTCCAGGGCCGCTGCTCCCTGCTCTGTGGAGCTGTATTTTCAGAGACTGTGGGGGATGTCGTGTGTGTAAAATTAGCGCTGCCTTGTTAGTGCTTCTCAGGCTAATTCGGAGTGAAATGCTTTAGCAGCGGTGGGCTGATTCTATCAGGAGAACAAGAACTAATTAAATTCACTCTGACCATCAAGCAGTAAATTATTTATACCCAGACAGATGCAATCTAATCTGTAGTGTCCAGCCCCACTGAACCTGCAGCCTCCTTGGTTCGGGGTGAGGAGCAGATTAGGCCACAGAGGGGGAGCTGGGAAGGGCAGAGCAAGGGTTGCCAGAGAAGGCAATTTTTTTTCCCTTCTGGTGTCAGTGCTGCAGCGGGACCCCTCCACTGGCACTGTGGCCCCTGGGCCTGCCTGGGGAGCTCCCAAGCACGGGAGACTTTGGGGCTGGGAGGAGATGGGGTGTCCTCCAGCAGCTGCCCGTGCTCCTCCATCCTGGGGAGCTGGCACAGACCCACACTGTTGACTGGGGAGGTGGTTTACCAGCATCAGCAGGGAGATGTGAGAGTCTTCCCCCTCCCCCTCCTCTTCCTCCTCCTCCTCCCAGGAGGAAGGCCAGGCACAGTGCAGAGGTCCTCACTTCTGATTTTGCACCACTGTGCTGTGGTTCCTGTGCTGCCGTGTGATCTCCATCACCCCCCTCCCTGTGCCTCCCCGGGCCCGGTGCTCACAGGCGGCTCAGCTCGGGGCAGGTATGAACTGTTATCATCTCTGCAGGGGTTTGTTTTCTGGTGATCTGACCCGGTGCCTGATTAGATCATTCCTGCCGCACAGTGGAACCGCAGCTTCCTCTGCCTACGAGCCGCAGTTCACTCTAATTGCGACTGAGCCGAGATCCCTCTTCTCTCCAATCGAGAGGGAAGAGTGAAAAATCGTTTGCTGATCCTCTGGGGGTTGTAAAGGATTCCAGCAGCCTGGGAAACAGCTCTGCTTGGGGCTGGGAAAACGGTGTGGTAAAAATGATCTGGTTGTTATTTATGTTAGAGGGACAGAAAGAAGGAATTCCAGAGCAGCCAGAACAGAGCATCACGGGGATGGTCCTTGTCCCCGTGGGAACGGAGATTTCCATTCTGTCCTCGGGCAGGCATGGTGTTGGGAGGGCTGGTTTGACTGGGAAGAGCTTGGCTCTGTTCAGGGTAAGAGCCTCTGGAAACACGTCAGGGTCGCTGGTGGGTGCCCAGGGGCCAGGCAGGGTGGGCGGCGCTGGGCTCGGGTGTTCTCCAGCTGCGGCTTCCCAGCAGGCAGGAGCAGCTCTGGTGGGATGCCTGGGAGCTGCCCCACAGACAGAGGGATGGATCCTTGGTGCGGGGTTTGGGCTCCCCCTGCATTTATCAAGGTGTTTAAGGATAAATCGGCTGTGACCAGTCTGTGCCCACGGGGGCCGAGCTCCTCCGGGCTGGAGCAGAGCTTGTGCTGCCCCGTGATTCCTGCCGGGAGGAGGCAGCGCAGGCGGGCTCCAGGGCTTGTGCCGGATTCGCGTGGAGCACGCAGGCACTCGGAACCAACCCTTTCCACAATGCATTCGTTTTTCCATCGTGCTGCAGGTGCAGGCTCCGACGTCAGACGTGGCAGAGCCCCGGCAGCAGCGCAGGGGAGCCGGCAGCGGGCTCAGCTCCGCTCCGCTCCAGCTGTGCCGCGGTTTGGGGACGGGCAAGCCCAGCCGGTGTTTGCATTTGCACCGGTGATTAATCTCTGAAGCAGGGGAGGGAACTCCTGTTATGAATCAGGCTCATAACTCCCGGCACACATATTTCCCAAGCCCCGCTGAACTATTAATCCACCCGGCTCCCTGGGGTAAGGAGGATGGAGGGGGAAATGTCACCTTGTGGCAGGAGAGCTGTGATAGGCAGCCAAGTCAGCAGCTCCATCTTGGAGATGGCTCCTGGTCTCCAGGTCCCACCGATGGACCATGTGGCCTTGCGATTGATTTAAAAAGGAGAGAGGAAAAAAAAAAAAAGGCAACTGCTTCACTCTGGCTTTGCTGATGCTGAGAGGACAGATTTGCCTGCTGGCAGCTCTGCCATTAACTGGATGAGCTATTCAAGTGTGGGTTATGGATTTGGGATCAGCCTGACTGTGCTGGAGAAGACACACGGTGCTGAGTCCAGATGGATGTGTGGCCCAGGATGGGGCCTGGGGGGAGCTGACATGCTCTTTTCAGGAGCTGCAGCAGGTGGGATGGAGGAGCCTTCCCTGGGAGCAGATAACCTTGGAAGGGTGAGAAGCTCCTCCAAACTCTGGCCAGGTCCCCCCTGGCTGCATGAGAGGGATTCATGGGTGCAGGGAACACGCTGCAGCCCCCAGCAGCAGAAGGGCTGGAAGTGGAGCAGGGGAAGGGAGATGGGAACTGGGTAACAAGAGGTTCCTTCCACTGGGAGGGAGGGAGGAATTGGGAATTTCCCAGCAGCGCTGGGAGAGGAGCCATGCTTTCAGAGTCTGGGAACGACTTCCAGGCTGCAAATATCCCTTTCCAGCCCCAAAGCTGCCACAAGAATCCTCACCGCTCCTGCAGGCAGCTGGCACTCATGGCCCTGGCATCCCTGGGCTTCTGTGGCAGTGCGAGAGTGAGCTGGACCCACCGGCAGCCAGCCAGGAGAGGGACTGGGATTTTGGTCTTGGCTCATGAGGATCACTTGGACATGGAGCACCAGAAGATGAAGCAGTCAGAAGTTGCTCCCAACTGCTTCATTTGGGCGGGATACGAGTGCTCACAGCCTGGGATGCGCCCACGGTCCCAGCGTTGCCGTCTCCTTCCTCCTGGGTGGATCTGGCCCGGCAGTGCCAGTGCAGTGCAGGAAACACAAGCATTTTGATATTTTTTATTTTTATTTTCCATTTTTGCCACAGTTCCACAGCCCCTCTGTCGCACTCCTTGTTAAGCTGTTAAATCACTCCATTTATTTAGCACGAGCATTGCTGAGAGCTCATTTTTATCTTGGTGAAAACCAGACTTGCTCATGGGCACATAATGAAATTGTATAAATATACCCTTAGCTGGGAATCTAATTTATTTTTCCTGTTCATTACGGGGTAGAAGGCCATTATGAGATGTAGAACTTTTTTTTTCCCAGTGCTGGAATTGAAGGGCTGGCGCGGGCACTTTTGATACTGATGATTTTGCCCTGATTCAATTTGAAGCTGGTTAGAGCTCAAATACTGAAGCATAATTGACAGAGATCGGTGTGGGTTGCCATGCTAATGTCCTGGCTGTGGCTCTGTGGCAGCACCGGACCAGGGCCGGGTGGAACCCGCGGCCGGTGGAGCACGGCCGGGCGCCGCGCGTCCGAGGTGGGCGTGGGAGCGGAGATTCCCCCGAGCTGGGATTGCGGCCCGGCCCCGGGGCAGCGGGAAATGAGCCCGTCCCTTTGTCCATCAGCGGGATTGATTTTCGACGGTATTGATACTGCTATAAAGTCCTGTTTATGGAGCTATAATTAAGCGGGGCCATTTAGCCGGCAGTGTTAAGTGCTGAGCAGATTTATGGCACGGCTCAGCCTTCGGCAGGGTTGTATTTCAGCACGAAGCACACCAGGTTTTTATGTGTTCTACGATTGTGTTCGTGTGACAGTGATTAGTATAATGGGGGCTTCCGGGGTCGTGTTGCCAAGCTGAGGAAACAGCAATTACGGGCCGCTGCAGTATCAACTTAATTGCATCCATTTGCGAGCGGCACGGGCCGGGTGCACGGGAGCAGCTGGCGGGGCGAGCCCTGGCACCCCACACGCACCGGCCCTGGCCGGCCCCCGGCACCCAGGGGGTGGGACCTGCTGCGGCTCTGAGGGTCGGTCACCGGGCAGAGCGGAGGGTGTCTCCTGTCCGGGCACTGGGATGCGCTCAGCTGAACCGAAACTGGCGTTGCTGGGGTGCTGCCGGGTTCAGGGTCCCTGGTGCTGGGGCAGCGGCTTGGGAGAGCCAGGGGGAATGTGCTTCTCCAGGAGCTGGCGGTGCTTCGGTGGCGTCGCCCAGGGCTGTGTGATCTCCCTGTGTTTCTGCCCCAGTCCATCGTCCATTTGCCACGGTGTGGCCACGCAGCTGCAACGCCCTGGGTGCTCCCGTAGCTTGTCCCCATGTCTGGGGGATGCAGGCCAAGCTCTGCAGCAGAGGGGAGCAAGGGACAAAGCGATCCAAGGGCGAAAGGGCCAGCAGTGGATTTGCAGCGGTGCAATTAGAGCTCACCTTGGCGTGCACTTGGCAGCCTTTCCTTTGAACTCTCTCCCCTGACGGCTTTCCTGAGATCTGGAGATTCACCAGCTCAGCCCTTCGCCATAGGGAGGTTCTGCAGAGCAGTTATGGGTACCCAGGGAAGGCTGGGAGTGAGCCTCTCCTGAGCATCAGGAATTCCTGTGCCCTCCCCTGGGCAGGCCCCATCCTTTAGCGGGACTTGGGGATGCTGGGGCTGGCACAGGCAGGGCCTGTGGGTGCCAGGGCTGGCCAGCACCTTGTACAACTGTGCCACCAGCACCGTGCCATGAGCATCCTGCGGCGGCTGGAGAGAGGCGGCTCCGGGGGAGCGGGGCAGGGTGCGGGTGCGTGTCTGGCTGCGGAACACCGGTCCCTGGGCTGCTGACCTGGAGGCAGTGGAGCATCACGTGGGGCTCATGGATGCACTGCCACAAGTGCATCAAGGATCACAAGATCTCTTTTCCAGGTGGAACCAGGGCTGAGAGGGCATCTTCCTTGCTCTTGCCCTTGCTCTGTGCACTTTCCCAATTCGCTGCAGGAATTAGATGGGCTTTTGCCGACTAAGAGGTGTTAAACGGCTCTAAATACTCTTCACACTGCAATATCTCCACCACAGCGTTTAATCGAGTGCCACAGAAATGCCTATAAATAAACGTAATGCGCCTGTGCCAGTTCCCTCCCACGGCATCTCGGAGCTCGCAAGAAAGTCGGCAAGTGGCTTGTGCTTGGGCTGCAGCTCCTGCCCTCCCCTCCCATTCCTGTCCTCCTCTCCCCTCTCCGCCCCTGCCCTTCGTTCCCTGTTCCTACCCTTTCCTTTTTACCCTTTTTCCCCCACCTGAGAGTGAGGGGATGCAGCCCTGGAGCCTGGGGATGTCGAACCGCTCGCCACCCCACTGGAACGCAGCTGCAGGACTGAGGGTGGGAGGTCTGGAAGCAGCAGCCCGGTCCTGGCCCGCAGGGCCCATGGAGGCAGGACTGGGAAGCTCCTTGCAGTTGTCCCCGCGTTGTCCCTGGGGACCCCATCCCGCAGCGCTGGGCTCGGCGGGTGCTTGGGCTGGGCACTGCACCCCTGGGCACCCCGGCATCAGCCAGCACAGCCAGGAGCAAATGCAGGTGTAGAGAATGAGCAGTGAGGAGGGTACGGAGTGTTTCAAGGCTGTTTATGCTGCTCTTACATCTGTCCGTGAGTCCTTTGTGGTTGGAAAGCCGCATACACCGAACCAGATGGATTTCCCACCAGGCTGCCTTAAATCTCTGGCATCTCAGCCCTTGAGTCCAAGCAGACAAAATGTGTGTGGGGCTTTAGCTGTTGCAAAAGGCACTTCATCTGTTGCTTTGGGGCTGCTGCTGCACGGCAGTGCCTCCGGAGAAACACTGCAAAATTCCATCCACGTCCCCTTCCCGGAGCCTTTATTACAGAAAATAAACAATCTTAAGGAAAGGGAGGAGCAGGCAGCGGGCGCTCCTTGGCAGTTCTGGGTGCTCCTTGGCTGTGCCAGGTGCTCCTTGGCGTCCCTGTGGCTGCAGGGCAGGGGACAGAACTGGCTGCGTGTACAGGGCTGTCCCTTTTGGCGCTCCCTGACCAGGCTCCTCTCTGTCCCGAGGCGGGCACTGGGGGGGCTGTGGGGTGCCTGGGGCACCCCTGTGCTGGCATCCTCTCTCCGAGGGAGCCCTGGGGCCTCGCTGAGGATCCTCAGCCAAACAAGATCCCTAAATAGGCTCCTCAGCCTGTCAGTTGACTGCCTCTTCAGTGCTGATGAGCCACTCTGGTGTTACTATTTAAAATCCTAATTGCTTTGATCAGCTCGCCTTTAGCCACCGCAGCCAGCGAGTCCAGGGGCTGAGAGCGCTCCCGCTCACCTTCCGCCTGCAGCCCCCCGAGCTCCCCAGCACAGCTGCGGCCGGGCACTGTGTGGGCACCCAGCACCAACCCCGCAGGCACCCGGCATCCCTGTGGGCACCCGGCATCCCTGTGGCTCTGCACTGGCACGTGCTGGTGGCACAGCTGGTGGGACAGCGGTGAGACAGTGGTGGGGCAACTGCAGAGCTGAGCACAAGTCCCCTGGGCAGGGGGAGGACAAGAACTTTAATGGATGAGGAGAAGAGGAGCTGCTGTTACCATGGGCTGACAGATGCCAGCACTTTAATGAGCTGGGAATTCCCATGTCCTCTCCTTGCGCTCTCCTTCATCACTATGGATTCTCTTCCAGGGTAAAAGCAGCTTCCTCCTTGGGTTTCAGTGCCCACCTGCCCACTCCTGCCTCCCTGGCTCCTCCAAGCACAGCCTCGGGGTGTTCCTCCATTCTGAACGGGCGCGGGGGCGCGGGGCAGAACTCTCCTGGGGCTGCACTCGCAGCCAGCCTCGCTGGGATGGTGGGAGATGCCGGATTAAAATAGCGCGGCGCTTCCCTGGCGAGGGAGCCTTGCGGCAAAGACACCCACGCGGCTGCGCCGGGGAGGACGAGGAGGAGGAGGATGCTGCTGATCGGCGCCTGACACCGGCTGCGCTGGGCAGGAGGTGCAAAGACCCAAATCTGTGGGTGCGGCGCTGCCGCTGAGGAACTCCTCCCGGCCGTCGTTGTCCCTCTCTGGTTCCCCTCGCAGGCGCGTGGCGCAAGGGCATCCCCAGGGCCGGTTCCCTTCCTCAGCACGAGGCTTTGCACTGGCAGGAAGCTCGGCTGGACCGGAGGGACCTGGCGGAGGAGGGGCAGGGCTGCCGGGGTGCTGAGCACTGGCAGGGGCCGCGGGCCGGGAGGAAATGAGCAGGAAGCTGCCCGCTGTGGCCGGTGGTGCCGAGCTCCCCGCCGGGGCTGGCGGGCTCTCCGCTGCGGCTCCTCCACTCCTGCCAAGCCTGGCAGCGGGGAAGGCGTTTGCCAGGGGCCGGTGCTGGCACCCCGGGTGTGAGTGCCAGCTCTCGGGGACCGGCTGCCCCTCGCCTTCTGTTGTGCCGTAACTTGGCTTCTCCGGGGCGCCACGTCCCACCTGCAGCCCCTCTGCCTGTGCCAAGTGAGCCCGGGTCCCCGTGCCACTGGGTGCATGGCTGCTCCACCTCCTGCTCCCCGCCTCCCCCTGTGCTGGGTTCGGGGGCAGAGTGGTGTCCCCAACCCTGGGAGCACCTCTCCCTCGGGGCTTGGGGCCCCCCGCACCCATTCCTGTGCCACGGCAGCCTGCCCACCGCTGGCATTCCCAATGATGGATGGGTGACATGCGGCAGCGGCCCCGGGGCTGTGTTGTCCCAAAATATTCCTGGATGAGCGGAAAACCTCATACAGGGGATTGTTCAAGTCACAGCAGCCTTCCTGGGGAGTGAGGACATCTCAGCATTTATTCAAGGACATCCCTTCTCAATTAAATCCCTGCATGGGCTAAACAAGCGGGCTGCTGAGATCAAAGGGGGTTTTTTTCCACTCTTTTTTTTTTCCAAATCGTTTAAATGATGCAGTGGAGGGAGTGTGGTGTGTTTGCCTTGCACACGCCTGGTGGGGAGGAGAAACTGCCATTAAATTCCCGTAAAGGTGTTTCCCTGTGCTGATGTGGGACTGGGGGAGTTTGTAAGCGTAGCCATGGGGCGATGGCACCGGGTGGCTGCAGTGGCCGTGGGCGAGTCCAGAGATGCGGGATTGTTGGGGTGGGATCGCCCACCTGGAGCTGCGTGGCCTCGGTCGCGGGGAGCAGCACCCGCCGGCCCCGGAGGGTCTGGGGGGCTCAGCCCTGGCTGGCCGCGTGCCGGGGCTGCAGCCCGGGGGTCCCCCCGCTCCGCCTCGGGCTCCTCGGGGATTGATGGTGTCGTTAAAGCGTCAGGCTGGCCCGGGGCCGGCCCCGCTGCCGGCTGGGATTTATGGTGGAATCTGCCTCGGTGAAGGTTTTATCACCGCTGTTAAAGAGCCGAGCGTGTGCCGGGGGCCGAGCAGGGGGGGTCTGCTCTGCCGATCATTGCTGGTGATGGGGTCACTTTTCCGGGCACCCTCAGGTGGGGCGGTGCCACCGAGGATGTGGTGGGATGCTGCATCTGCCTGGGGCGGCCGTCCCCGCGCCTGTGCGGCAGCGCTGTGGGACCGTGCTCGGCGGGAGCCCTGACCCCGCCGGGTCAGCCCTCCCTGCAGCGCTGTGTGGGACGGTGGACGAGGTTTTTGGGTGTGCAGCGCCGCTCAGCCGTGCACAGCCGTGGGGCCTGGCTGCGCCCCTCGGAGCCGTCCGGGTCTGACCACTGCCCGCCCGCGGTCTGACCTCCTCCCGCTCCCTCTGCCACAGATCCGTCAGTTAAGAAATCGATCCTTTGCCACCAGCCCGGTCTCTTTTTTCCCTTTAAATGGTGTCACTCTGCTATTTCCTGGCCTCTCTAATAGATTTTTATATAATCACTACAGTGCACTTTTAAAGAGCGATAGATCACGTTCATTGCTTTTCCCCGTGATTAATTTCCCATAATAGTCCTCTGTAACACCAAGGCAAAGAGAGGAGAGCAAAGAAAACCCCCACATTATCCACTTTGTGCTCCGAGTATAAATGAATTAGATTTAATTTTTGTTTAATTGTTTCCATAGCTCAGCCTCTGCTAACTTTGCAGGATAATTTATTTTGCAGTCTTGGGGAAAAGAAGGAAAGAAGGTCCCTGTGCCGCGCTTTGCCCGCAGCAGCCGTTAATTACAGCTGATTGCCTTCCCTGCCTGATGGAGCCGTGGATTGGAGGGTCCTGTCACACCCCAGGGCCGTGGCGGGTGGGCTGAGGAGAGCCGAGCCGGGCACGCGGGATGTTCCCATGTGTCTTCACATCCAAGGAGCGTGATGTCTGAGTGGTGTGTTCCTCTCCCTGCAAGGGACCTTGGCTTCTGGGAATCGTATCCTATATCCCCTGCCCGGTGTCTCGACAGGAGGGAGAGGAGGCTCTGGGAATCGCTTCCCAGCATCCAGCATCCTCCGCTCTGCCAGCCCGTGGCCACCGAAATCGGGCCCGTCCTGCCCCAGCAGAGCATGGGAAGAGCAGTGGGACGGAGCCACCGCGTCCCCCTCCCACTCTCCCATTAATCACTGACTGCGGGGGCATCGGGCCCTGCTTAAAATGCGCCGGCAGTGCCGAGGTGAGAGCGGGAGCTCGAGAGAGCCGCGGCTAATCTGCTCCCTCAGAGACGGGCTACCTTCGGCCTGTTAATCAGTTGCAGTAATTACAATCCCAACTTTACATGTGGAATGTTAATTAAAGGACGGGACACGGTGCTCTGCAGCCTAGCAGCGAGTGGTGTGCCTGGTGGTGAGGGGTGGGGGGGGCTGGGGGTCGTGGGGCACCCCCCACCCCTCCGGCTCATCTGCTGCTCCCTTCACTGAGCATGGAGATGGGGACGGGCTGGGGCGATGCCGGGCAGGGGGCAGGCAGGCTGTGGTTGCTGGCACTTGGCACTGCCTCTGCTTTGCGGTTCCATGGCGGCTGCTGCTTGCCTCTGAAATTGCTTTGCTGATGTGGATGGATGGATGGATGGATGGATGGATGGATGGATGGATGGATGGATTTGTTGGGAAACAGGATAATGCAGCTGGACCTCCACTGCCCTCCCCGCTTCCTGCCCTGGCCCTGATTTCCCCATAACCTACCTGAGCCTCTCCTTCTCTGGGCCGAGCGCCCGCCTCCCTCCCACTGTGTCTCAGTCCTGCGCTCCAGCCTCTGAGCATCACTGTGGGCTTCTGCAAGATCCTTTCCTGTATATTCGTCCCATCTACACTGGGGAGCCCAAAGCTGGACACGGGATCCAGACGTGGCCTTGTGGGGGGCGATGGCAGGGCTGGCCGGGGTCACACCGCTGGCCTGTCCCTTCGTCCCAGAAGTGCGTTCCCGCCTGTCCGCCTGTGGGCCGCTGAGCTCTGGGAATGGGGCTCGGCAATTTACTTCCTGAACTTCACGGGGTCCCCCTGAGCAGCAGCTCTGCTCCCTGTCATACCCATCCTCCTCACTGGGGAGGAGACCCTCGCGGGGTGCTGGTGCCTGTGCCAGGAGCTGGCAGGTGCTGCACGGGGCAGAAGGAGCCTGGGGTGCTGTGCGGATCCTGCAGGCAGAGCCCCAGTTCCTGGTCTCTGCCTGGTCCCTGTCCTGTCCCTGCCTCTGCAGAGCCCCGTGCCACGAGGCTTTGAGCAGCATCGTCTGACCGACACTGAGCCGCAGTTGTCCCTTCGCTGTCCCCGAGGAATATGTGCTGTGCTGTCAGCCTGCGGCCCCTCCGGCTGCTGCACTGGTGCCCTTGGCTGCACTCGCCCGGCCCAGGGAGCCGGGGAGCCCTGGGAGCTGCCAAGGGAATCCTGTGGGTCCTCGGAGTGGCTGAGAGCCTGGGTGCAAGACAAGAGCAGATCCCAGCTGAGCCCCCACTGAGCTGGAGGTGGTGGGTGCTCCTTACCCATCCCTGTGGATGGTGCAGGTGTTTTTTGGAGGAGGGATGGTGGGGAGAACCTGGCAGCCAGTGGAGGTGGAGAACAACCCCAGCATTGCCGGGGGAGTCATTAAAACCCCGGTCAGCAGCGAGGAGCGGCGCTGAGCAATCTGCTGGGGCGTCAGTGCCCTGGATTATTGCTGTGAGCAGCTGAAGGAGAGCAGAGAAGAGGCGTGAGCTGAGAGGAATGACAAAGAGGGGAAGGAGAGGAAGAGGCCCTGGAGGAGGAGGAGGAGGAGGAGGAGGGGGAGGCTGGATCACTGCCGCAGGCAGTGCAGGGTGCTCCAGCAGTGATGCTCTGCTGTCCCAGCAACTGCCTGGTCCCCGCTCCCTGGGCAGGGTGTGGCATCCCGACGCGTGTCCTGTTGGCCCCGGGTGCCCTATCCCTTGGCAGCCCCCTCCCCGCAGTTCCTGGGGCGGCCAGGCTCCTTTCTTGTGTCGCTTTTGTTTTCCTGACAGAGAGGCGGAGTTCTCAGGTCACTCAAATCCTGCTGTCACTTTCCCATGGGGTCTTAACCAGATTCACTAAAGCTCCTCTGTCTCTTCAGCTGTGCTGGCCATAAATTTGGGGAGGTCTGACCGGGCACTGGGCTGGTGCCAGTCTTTAGATGATCGGGCTTCTTGAAATAAGGAATGCTTTTCCTGGCGTTTCTAACTCCCTCCCATCACCGGCGGTGTTGGAAAGGGCAGGGGGGAGGATGCGTGCGCTGCGGCTCCGGGGCAGTGCCGGGAGGGCCGGCAGGTGCAGAGCCCTGCCGGGGCTGGCTCGGGTGCTTGGCTGAGTCCTGGGGGTGCCATCCCAGAGCCTTCGCCGCTGAGGAGCCTCGGCAGCATGAATGCTGCACCCAGGTAAGGGGACAAGGGACTGGCTCTTCCCAGAGCAGAGCGCCGTGCCAGGCAGGCACCGCCATGGCCGAGCTGGGCACCACGGCTGGTGATGGCCCGTGCCAGTGCACCTGACCAGTGCTGCGCTGGGGAGGAGCTGCGCTGGTGCTCGGTGTTTCTCCAAGAGGAGCCACGTTGCGTATTTGTTCTCCAGGCTTGGGATGAAGGACGATCCCTCAGGACCTTGCTGGCCTGGAGTAGGACAGGGTGTGAGTGTGGCTGGAGCTGCCGGTGTGCTGGGGCTGAGCATGGCAGCTGTTGTGGGGCAGCTGTTGTGGGGCAGCCAGGGCACAGGAGTCCACCTCAAGCCAGGATGAGGAATTCCCATTCCCAGCACCTAGCCCTGCGTGGTTTCCAGTCGGTGACCGATGGTGAGGGACAGGTTTGAGATCCTTAATGAGAGGAGGAGCAGGATGGACCTCATGGACACTTCCCCGGGGAGCCGAGTGTCACCCTGAGAGCCCAGCGTGTGCGCGGGCAGGGCTCTGTGGCAGGAAGGCTGCTGCAATTGGGAGCAGGGACCTTGTGTGGCTGTGGTGGTTTTGGCCTCTCCCTGCCACACCACGGCAGCAGCTGCTTGTGGGGAGACCTGGAAGAGCCCAGTCTGGATCCACTGCTGACCTCTTAAACCGTGTGAATCTGCTGTTGCCTCTGGTTGACCCCCCAGCCCTTTCCTCCCATCTTGGAGCTCCTTGGATCTGCTCTGTGGTCTTTCTCTCCCCACCTTGGTCCTCAGGTACTGTTGGCAGCCGCATTTTGGTCACACAGGAGGTGGCTCCTGGAGGCCGGAGCGCTGGTCCCGGAGCTTCTGCCAACACAGATCCCACCTTGGGATCTTCACCCATCCTTCTCTGCTGGAAAGTGCTGGCATTTCTCCATGCAGCAAACTTCCTCCTGGCAAAGCCCCAGCTGGATCACCGTGAGAGACACACTGAGGCTCTCTGTATGTTTCCCGTGTGCTCCCTGACTGGTGGCGGGGTCCCTGCTGCGGGAGGTGAAGCCTCCTGCACCTCCCTTGGTCCCCATCCCCTGTGGGGACAGGCTGCTCGTGGGGATCCTGTGGCTGCTCCTCCGCCTGGCTGGGGACGGAGCCGGGAGCCTGCAGCAGCTCACGAGGGGCGAGCCAGTGGGGTGTACCCAGCTCTCAGCTCTGGCACGTGGGACCGGCACCGCTGCAGGCTGCCCTCCCTGGGTGCTGTGGACGTGGCGTGGCTCTCCCAGCGGTCGGCTGGTGCCCTGGGGTGGCCGGTGTGGGAGCCGATGGCTCTGGTGTCGCACGGCAGAGCCCGGCCCCACGTTCCAGGCAGCCCCTTCCTGCAGCAGCACCAGATGCTTTCCCTGCAGTTCGAGTTTTCCCATCTCATTCATTTTAGAGATTAATTAAAGTGTTTCCCTTCCCTCTCTCCCAACCAACCTCCCTCCCTCTCTTTTCCCTGTTCCATACAGCTGCACATGGATTTTAGGGTCATGCTTGTTTACATCAGTTACATTTACATTAATGGGTGTTTGTTTTAGGAAAAGCAGCAGAAATCCCATAAAAACAAATGTTCTTTGTGTCCCACAACTGGTCCTGCAGCCCCACGGGGGTGGGGACGCCCTGGGCAGCCTGTCTTGCACCCCCCCAGCAGGTCTGCATGGAGAGCTCTGCCATGGGCACGCAGCATCTTTTGGGTACCGCTGTGAAGTGACCTCTGGTGCTTACAAGGTGGTCGGGCCGGTTTTCCATGCGCCCCTGGGTCCCACGCCGGGTGGTGGCAGCCAGGTCAGCTGCCTCTGTTTGCCAGGGATAATCCCCCATCCTGGTGCAGGATGCTGCTAAACCGCCTTTGATGGGGCAGGCAGTGGGTTCGTTCTTTCATCAGGAGGTTGGATGAAGGGAGAGTGTTTAGAAGAAGAAAGAGAAAGGGGAGGAGGAACGATAATTATTTTTTCCAATGGCTCTGAGCTGCTGGGTGCCTTTAAAGTTCCCTTTGTGTTCCCGTGGGTCAGGCCGGGCAGAGCTGGCCCGGAGCTGCGTGGCGCGGCCGCCTTTGTCGGTGGGGCCGCGGTCTCGGTTATTAACAGGGATACGGAGACCCAGAACCTCAGATCTTCCATGCGGCTGGTGGGAGGAATGTGCAGGGCTGCCTTATCATGCTCATTTAACTGGTTAATACATCTTCAGAGCAAATAATGCGGGCTGGGGGTGAACTGCTTAACCAACCTCATTACTATTGTGCATTTAGCAGCTTGGAGAAAGATAATACCTTTCAGGTTTGACCCAATTTTAGTTTTTGTTGTCATAACCATGGAAAATCGACCTTCAGAGACCCTCAGCAGTGAGCCTGAATAGGAAGTGATTTACAGCAAAAGTGCCGTGTGGAATGCTTAATGCACTTGTGCAGGAAAACAGACTGCGACCAGCTCCTGACCAGCTTCGCCACAGCGAGGGCTGCCCCGGCTCCTGGCACCCCTGTCCCTGCTGCACACCCTCCGTGTGGGATGAGGCCTGTGCTGGCATGGCTGTCCTGGGGCTGTGCTCGCCTGCACAGCGCTGTGTTCCCCTCACCGCGGTGCCAGGTACTCCTCGGTCAGCGGGAGCGGGGCTGGCCCGGGCACCTGCTGGCCTGGGCACCACTGCGGCCAGGGCCGGAGCTGCTCACTGTGGTGGTGAGGGGTGCCATGGTCAGTGTGTACTGCGTGGTCAGTGTGCACCCCGTGGCCAGTATAGGACCCCGTGGTCAGTGTGCACCCCGTGGTCAGTGAGCACCCCGTGGTCAGTGTGCACCCCGTGGTCAGTGAGCACCCCGTGGTCAGTGTGCACCCCAGGGTCAGCGTGCACCCCGTGGTCAGCATGCACCCTGTGGTCAGTGTGCACCCCGTGGTCAGTGTGTACCCTGTGGTCAGTGAGCACCCCACAATCCCTGAGCACCTCTTGGCCCAGGTGTGCTCAGCCTGGCCAAACGTGCCAGTGCCCGGCCGTGCGGTGCTGATCTTGGCCTCGGCCAGAGTCTCCCACCACCGCCAGCCTGCGGTGCCCTTTGTCACCCGGTTTGTGCCGTGGGAGCGGTGACAGCCCTGACGCCACGGTGACAGCCCTGACGCCGCGCCGGCAGCGTTCCCACGGGTGAGATGTCACCCGCGCCCGGCGGGGGTGGTTCCCATCGCTTTGGTTTTGTCTGTGGCAGGCAGAGACTTTCCCGGCTCCAGCAGTGGGGGTGCGTGGGACCTTCCTCTCGCTCGTATGGGGAGGAGGGTGGCAGGGAGGTGACAAGCCTTCCTCCCCTTTCCCTGAGGCAGCTGCAAGTGTGGCTCTGCCACCTAAGCCTGTCTCTGTGGTGCTGCTGCTGCTGCTGTGGCGTGTGGGTGGTCCCTGTGGCACGGGATGCAGCTGACGGCAGCGCCTGGGGCTGGGGGAGTGCTGGGAGCGGGTGATGCCCACGGGGAGTGGGTGATGCCTGTGGGCTGCAGGTGATGCCTGTGGGTTTCAGGCTCCCCCAGCACATCCCCGGGGCCCGAGGAGCGCTGGGAGCGGATGGTGCCCATGGGATGCAGGCTTCCCCAGCCCCCAGCTCAGCGCCAGCACCAAGGGGCTCTGCTCACTCCATGGGAGGTGTGGGCAGTAGTGGGGCCTGGCCAGCCAGGGGGGCAGTGGGGCTGCGGCACTGGGGGCACGCTCTCCTCACTCCCCTCGGCAGGGCTGCGTTGGGGTGGGGGCACGACAAGGGCAGGCAATGCTGGGTCACTGTAATTCTGCTGCTTAGCAGCTGAAGGAGAAGCTGCTCCCTCAGCTCAAGAGTTGAAACTCTTTAGCCTTCCTCTGTGTCACCCCCATGGCCATGGATACCTCCAGGTGTGACGTAAGTGAGACCCGGGGAAAAAAGCATCTTCTGTTTAGCATCAAAATCCTATTACCGAGCGCCGTGTTCTGCTGCACAGATATCAGCCGTGGCGCAGATAAGTGGGAAATAGCTCCTGGTCTAGCTGGGGCTGGAGCAGGAGCTGTATCTTGGGCTGCACAGGTGCCGAGTGCTGCTTCAGAGAGTTTGCTGCAGAAAGAAAATTTCTCTCCCCCCTCCTCTGCAATCCAGGGAGAAGCGCTGCGGGCGCCCGCCTCCAGAGCTCCCGCTGCCCCCCAGCCCTGCCCTGCTGAGGGGCATTTCCGTGACACCCCACTGCCACGGTGGGGTCTGACAGGAGGCACTGGGCTGGGACCAGGACCGGCGTCCTTCTGCGAGCGTGGAGGCAGCGGCAGAGGCTCAGCCTCTGGAAAATGAGCCGGCACAGCCCTGGTCCTGCCCCCCTGCAGCAGCCACCAGGCTGGCCCGGGGACTGCGGATGCTGTGGGCAGCTGCATCATCTTTCCATCGCCTCCCTGAGGTGCTGCTGGCTTTGATAAAACCTCTCAGCCTTCCAGGGGTTGGCTTGTTGATCTAATCGCTGTGGTTTAGTGTGCAGTAAAAGCCCGGTGGCTCCTGGGGGAGATGCCCCGTAGGGATCTGCAATCCACTTTCCCATCCCTCCTGGGGATGGAACAATTTCCCAGTGTCAGGGTGCTGCAGGGATGCTGCCGATGGTGAGGGATGCTACTGGGCCCCCAGCACCAGTGGGGAACGTGCCAGCCCCTGTCCTGCACTCACACGGGTTTGCTTTTGAAAATAGAAGGTGCTGAAAAAGTCCTGCTGTGCTCAGTTTGCTTCAGCGATGCAATTGGGTTTTCCCAGTGTTTCTCTTATCCTGCCCTTGCTGCACGCGATGGGAGGGGTTCAGCCTGGGGCAGACCCCACAGCGTGAGTCCCCGCTGCGCCCCCAGCTCCACCGTGGGTCCTGGTCACACACAAACCACAGCAGGGAGGGAGGAGGGGCTGGTGGCAGAGCCTGTGGAAGGGGACAGCTGGGGGGGTTCCGGGGACACCAAGGCGGGTTAGGGGACCGGCTGTGACAGACCAGCATCAAACAGGCTGGGATGGAAGGGCTGGGGAGCAACACTGCTGAGCTCTAGCTGTGCCTGCTGATTAGGAGCAGAGCCTAATGAGCAGGACTAATGAAGCAGGAGGGGAATTCCAGCAAGTCTGGGGAGTGCCTGCGATGTTCACTGTATCTCTGGGGGTTCTCTGGGGGTTCTCTGTGGTCTGTCCCCAAATCAGTGACGGTGCCCATCGCAGGGATGGCGCCCACTCCCAGCAGCATGCTTGGTGTGCTGGGTGGCTGCAGGTGCCCGTCCCAGTGGGTGCCTCCAGCCTGCTCCTGGTGCCAGCATCCAAGCGCTTCTGTAGGCTGCCTATTGGATTTTTAGTGGCTCTGCACTGCTGGGAAGCCCATCCCTGTCCAGGTACTGTACTGCTGGGGTTATTGGAATGTGCTAGGGTGTCCCAGCCAGCAGCCTGCCCCAGGGACTGCTGCAGAGCCAGCCTGGGGGGCCCGGCTCCTTTCCCACCTCCCTCTTGGCCATGGCTGGTTCAGCATCAGGAATGGGATTCGCAGCCACACCACGGCAGGCAGGTCTTGTCTTCCTCTTCTCCTTGGTTTTTAATGAGCCAACCTTGGAGGACCTTGAGCGCCACTCCTGCAGCTCTGCCGTGACTTATCTCCCAGCTTCTGCCCCTGTTCCGCCGAGGGGATAAATCTCGGCTCCCGGTGTGGAGCCGGTGCTCTGAGCCCATCCCACCGCACGGTGCAGGCGTCATAACTCACGGCAGGCGGGGGGGCTGCCTGGCCGAGGTGCCAGGGGGACGTCACCGCTCTGTGCTGTGATGGATGGGCTGCCTGGGGGAACAGGGAAAAAGTCCCATTACAGTGGGGGACAAGCTGTTAAATTATCTCCTGTTCAACTTGGGTTGGGGAAAAGCAAATGTGGAGCTGCTGGTGGCCTCCAGAGAGCCTTTGGGGGAACAGGTGGGCTGGGGACTTTTTTCCTCTAGGAAGAAGTCTTTGCCTTTCCTTGTCTCCATCCCATGCGCTCACCCGAAGCCAGCGCTGGTGCTCTCAGGGAGGCAAGACCAGCCTCAGCATTTTCTGTGTCAGTGCAGAGCCTGGGACGTGTCCCAGCGGGGACCGTGAGCTGGGGACCTGCCGTGTGCCCCGTGCAGCCAAACCCTGCTCCCGGGCTGAACGCGCTTCCCTCTCTTTAGGGGCTTTACCACTGGGCAGGGTCCTGCCTCTGCACATTTTGGGGGCTGCTCCAGAGCTGCTCCCCAGCCGTGAGATAATTGTGCTGTTAAAGGAGTGGGCCAAGCGCGGGTGAGCCCCCGGAGCCGTGGCGCTCCGAGGCGCCAAGCTCTGCCACGTCCTCCGTTATTAGCGGCGGTGCCTACACAGGGACGGGACTGGAGCCTCTCCCTCTCTCTTTCAGGCTGAGAACCTGCTGCTGTGAGACCCCGACGGCTCTTCCTGACGGCTTGGAGGGGTGAACGCGAGTGTGAGTCCCACCTGCCACCACACCTGAGGCACCTGCTCTTGGTCTTCAGGTATGTTGTTCCCACCCAGCAGTCCAGGTAGGGGAGGGCACGGAGATATTTTTTGATTGAGGATGAAGATGCTGCTTCCCGTGGCTGTGCCTGGGGCAGCAGCTCACAATCAGCCCACCGGGGACTTTGCACCAGCACTGGGTACAGATCCTGTGTGTCCAGACTCTTGTGTGATGACCTGGCAAAGGGGAACGTTGCTGGGCGAAGCCCTGTCTGCTCTAATCCTCGTGGGATGTGGCGTGGGGGGGTCTGGTCCTACCCACTGATCAGTCCCAGTCCCGCTCGCTGCGGGAGCGTGCAGGTCCTGGAGCGCACGGGCCCTCGGTGGTGCCCCTGCGTGGGAAGGGGAGCGTGTGCCCGTGGCGCACGCACAGCCCTGCACGTCGCAGCCCGGCTGGACCCGCCGAGACGCGGCTCCTGGCACTGACCGTGCTGCAAACTCCCCTCAGGGCTGTGTGCGGCTCCGTGTGGTCTGGGCTGAACCCGTCCCCGTCAGTTCACGTTACCCGGACTGGAACCGCCCTCACGCTGACACCAGTCTGCGCTGGGAGCTCGCACCAGCTTGAGGAGAAGTTAAAATTTAGAACTGTCGAAGGCAGGGGGACTCTCTCCTCCAGACGAGGCATTTTCCCTGTTTGTTCCCAGCACTGCAAGCACCCACAGGTTCAGCAGGTGCTCAGGGAGTCATGGCCACGCTGTGGCACCCACGCTGACCGGGGACTGGGCTCTGCTTGGGGCTGTTCTGCCACAGAATTTGTCTTCCAGTGCCCGCTCCACCAACTGCTGTGTCGGGGGGACCCCTCAGAGTTGGGACCACTCTTCTCCTACTGGCATAAGCGGAGGGGAGTGCTGGGGGGTCCCCCAGAGCTGGGTCTGCTCTTCTCCCAGCTGGCAGTAGCCAGGGGGAGTGCCTGGGCAGGAAGAGTGCCCGTGGGGCCGTGCATCAGTGGTGGGCTCGGTGCTCCGCAGGGCTCCCAGTGTGGGGGGCTGTGCGTACCCCCCTTGCAGTGCCGCTCGCAGCACGCTGGCTCCTCCGCTCTGCCCCAGCCCCAGGTGCCTGCTCGGGAATCATGAAATGGGAGCGAGAGTTTGAAGCTTCTCGTCCCTTGCTGGGGTACAGGTTGTCCAGAATGTGGGGTTAGAGCGGCCGTGCAGATGGATTCCCCAGCTGCATTAATCAGTTCAGAGGCAGCAAAGGCAGCTGAGCTCTGTGCATCACCTTGAAGCTCTTTTTTTTGTCTTTAGAAAACTTTGGGTGGATGTTATTGCTCATGAAAGCAAGGGGCTGATCATGCTGGGAAGGAGCAGGCGTAGTGTGGGCCGGCACTATTATGCAAGCTTCCCACATGCCGCTCTGCCAGTGCACTCCGTTCCAGAACAACAGCACGCGTCCGCGTGCCAGCCCCGAGCCCACCCCCGGGTCTGCCGGAGCACCGCCGTCCCGCTCTGCCCACGTCGCCCTCGCCGTGGGCCCTGCCTGCGCCGTGCTCCTGCCTCCTGCCACCCGCTCTGCCCAGAGCCAGCAGCCCCACGGGTGGGCAGCTTTGGGGTGAAGGGGTGCCCGGTCCTACCTGCCCCCACAGCGCTGTGGAACCAGCTATCGTGAGCGTCCTGGCCAAAGCGGGAGCACTGGGAGTTTCTCCCAGGACCTTGCGCTGCACTGGGGCGTGTCCAGCTCCAGGGGCTGGGACTGTGCTGCTTTGTCCGGCACGGCAGAGGGGTTGTCACCCCAGCCATAGCGCACGTCGTGCCCCTGCATCGGGAGGGCTGTGCCCATCCGGGGGATGCACCTTGTCTGCGGGGCCGGTGCAGCCATTGCTGCCGGCACCTGCTCTGGGCACCAGGGCAGAAGTGGGCTCACTTGAGCTCAAACCACTAAGCCTCTTCCCCACCCAGCTTTTCTCTCTGCTGCTTTCCTCCTCCTCCCCTGGAGGTGGCTGGGCCCTGCGTGAGGCTGGAGCTGCCGGCCATGGAGCGCGGGGGTGCTGGTGCTGAGCTTGGGGCTCACCGGGCCGGTGGGGAGCAGCCTGGAGCAGGGAGGAGCGTGCCAGTGCAGAGCCCCTGCAGCGACTCTCCCCATCATCCCCAAGCCCGCCGGAGCCCCCCCCGGGAGGAGAGTGCTCCTTCAAGGAAGACTTGGAGATGAGCAATGGAAAACATCTGACAGGGGAGCCCTTGAGGCGCTTTTGTTCCAGCGAGTGGGAGTGTGAGATCCGCTCAGACATGAAAGGCTGCGCGGCTCCGTCCCCAAAGTCACGGCGAAGAGGAGGATGGGGGGTGTGCGGCTGCACTGGGAGGTCATCCCGGGAACGACTGGCACCGGGATCCCCGCTCCCTCCCTCCCTCCCCTTCCAGCAACTAAATTAGGTCACACTTGAAAGTCAGTTTCTTGGCTGTGGATTTAATTTAGCTTTTCCAGGCTAGTTATCATATAATAAATTCCAGGAGATTTATAGAAAACATGCCCAGGGAGGCTTAGCCAGTGTGTAACAAGATTTGTGCCTCTTTCCCGCTGTTGAGCAGCTCTGGCGAGCGCAGTGCTGCCGGCAGATGTGCAGGCAGGGCTGGCAGCCCCGTGGGAGCTCCCAGGGAGACAGGGCAGCCCCAGAAGTGGGGGGGCCATCTCCCCACAGCTCTCTGGGGCACGGGAGGGTCCCAAATGCAGCTGTCCTCTGCCCTGGCTCCCCAACAGCCATAAATCACCCGGAGCAGGTGCATTCCTGCGGCCGTTCATCACTTGTCTCCTCGCCTTGGCTCAGCGTGGGCAATGCCAAGCACGAGCCCATGCCAGCGGTGCCGGTGCGTGCCCCAGAGGCAGCGCGGTGGTGAGCAGTCAGAGGGGAGCGATTGGGCTCACCCGGTGCCTTTCTGCTCGAGGGGTGACGGTGTGTGGGATGTCCCTGCTGGGGGGGTACCTTGTGCCCTCCCTGCCCTGGCTCCTGGGGCACAGGGACCATTAGGCAGAGCTAAAATCGGCGTCTCTTGGCTCTCCCCACTGCTGTGGCAGGTTTTCCACCACGCTGGGAAAGGCTGAGCAGGGAAAGGCGCTGGAGTCCGGAGGGATTTAAGGCCATGGCAGCACACGGCAGCGCAGTGCTGGGAGCCGGCGGCTCGGCACCGAGGGCACTGCCAGCGCTCCTGCTCCGCTCCCTGCTAACGCCGCCCAATTAGTGTCTTATTAGTCACTCCGCGTGTTAAGGCATTAGAAACAATTAAGGGTGAGAAGAGTTTCCAGATGTAGCGGCAAGCACTGGAGCTGGGAGCTGGCAGCTCTGCTGGCTGCTCCCATATGGAAGGGATCTTGTGCACAGTGGGACTCGCTGCGGGGCCGTGGGACCAGCGTGGCGCAGGGTCCCGGGGCCACTGGGATGCAGGGGACCCCTGCGGGGCAGCCCTGGGGCAGTGCCCACCTCTGCTGTCAGCAGTGCAGCTGGGGGCACGCAGAGGTGGGATGGAGCCACAGCGGGGGTTGGTGGATGTGGGAAGTAGCTGCCGGGATGCCCGTGGATGAGGGGCACAGCGGGGCGTGCTCCCTGGGATCGGGTTTGCAAATGAGCTCAAATCAAATATTTATTTACTGTTGGAGCTGGGTGTGAGTCAGTCCCTCCGTGCACCCAGCCGGTGCTGGCAGCCCCGTGCCGTCCTGGCGAGAAACCGGGGCTGGGGAAGCGCCTGGCTGTGAGCAGCAACACAGGAGCATCTGGGACATGGCATGTGGGGGACAACTGCCTCGACAGAGATAGCGCCGTGTTGTGACACTTTTAGGTGCGGGAGAAGTAGCACAAGCAGAGACGAATGTGACTTCAGAGCCCAAATGCAAGTGACTTCAGTTCCCCAGAAATAGTCCCTGGGCGGTGCAGGGGGAGGGGACCTGGAGTTGTAGTTCCTGGGGGTGTCGGGGTGCTCCTGTGACTTGTTCCCCACATGCAGGGTAGGCTACACTCACCACTGCCCCCCACCCCATGGTGCTGGAGAGGCCACCAGCCAGGGGTCACGGAGGTGGCAGTGGCTCTGGCCAGCACAGGCAGTCTCTCCCCAGCACCAAACATCTCACCCTATGATGAGCAGTCTGGCAGGGTTCCCTGTCAACTCTTGGAGCCCTTGGGTGCCCTCATGGTGTGGAGAGCGTGGGGGGCATCAGTGGTCACTGATGCTGTCGTCCCCCCTCGCTGAGCCAAGGCTGAATGAGCACTGTGAGATGCTGGTGTGCAGCAGGGCGGCAGAGAGGGACACAGTGGCCTTCAGTGCATTGAAATAATTTCTCTGCTGCTCTCCCCAGGGCGAGGAGCAGTGCGTGGACAGATGGTGTTTTTGAGTGACCTTGTAGCTCTGAGCGGTTCCCTTGGCTGCTGAGTAACGGTGGGAGCCGCGGGAAGCGGCAGCGGTGCCACAACCTGCTCAGGCCGGCGGGAGCCTGTCAGGGAGCCAGGGCTGGGAGGGATGTGGGGTGAACCAGGGGCTGGAGCCAGAGCCCGGCAGCCCTAACGTGATGGCTGCAGGGAAATTCAATGTGCGCTGCGATCCCCGGCTCCCCTGGGCTGTGGGAAGAGTGTGGTGCACCCAGTGAGGCCGTTCTGAGGCTCCCGGCAGCTCCTCCAGCCTGTGTCCCTGGCTCTTCACTTCGGCAGCGAGATCGCTCCTCCGTGCTCCTTGTGCTCTCCTTGGGAAGGGCCTGAGGTTCCTCCAGGAGCTGAGGCAGCAGTGCCCGCAGCTGGCACGGTGGGGCCACTGCCGCGGTGTGTGGGGACACGCCGGGGAGTCCGTGTTGAGCCCGGGAGGGCAGCGGCTGGAAAGGCGTTTGCCATGTGAAGTTTCTTTCAGAGCTGCCATCCAGGACTGTGGTCCTGAGGGGACAGATCCAAGGGAGGGGAAAACTGCACTGCAAGGTGCAGCTTTGCTGTCGAAGAGTCACCCTGGGCAGGCTCAGCTCCTCTGGCACCCTTGCAGCCTCCTACGAACTCCGTGCGGGCTGCAGCACCGAGAGGTGTCCTAAATTGGGGAAGGAACAAGGAGCTCTTGGCACTCGCCTGGAGCATCATTTGCATTCCGGCGCAGCTCCCCGCTGCGAGGGAGGCGGGGGCCCGGCAGCCGCGGGGTGAGGAGCGGGGCCGCTCGCCAGCTCCGGCTGCCGGAGCATCCCGTGGGACCGCTGCGGAGGGGGCTGTGACTCGGGGATCACCGTGCACCAGGTTTCTAGTTTTCCTTCTTCTCCGACTGAACTTTGTGTCCAAGTTGTCTGTCCACGATTTGTGCCTTTGCTTCTTCCAACCGGGAATTACCATCTCGCTTCGGGGCCGGCGCCCTGTGATGTGCTATCTGATGAACCACGGTGGAGCTGGTTGTGTTCCCATCTGTTTTGTGCTCTCTGGGGATGGAGAAGGCGCATGGACTGTGAGGAGCAGCCGGGGCCAGGCAGTGCCCACAGATGGCTTCAGGGAGCCTGTGGCAGTGTCCCGTGGGGCGGGATGCTGGCCCTGCCCTGGGGCTCGCGGGGGCAGATCCGGCTGGGATCCTCTCTAAGCCAGGATGTGACGAGGGCAGGGCGAGGGGAGCAGCGGAGCGTGTGGGGGTCTCGTGGACCCCCGAGCGCAGCAGGTCGGGGTGCAGGACCCCCAAACTGTTCTGGAGTCACTGGAGGGAGTGAGCTGGGGGCGAAGGGCTCTCGCTGTGTCTGGCGTGTCCGGGCGAGGCGGGAGCGTTGTGCAGAAGAGCAGGACGCGGGTGCCCTGCAGCGACTCGGGGGGACGGGGGACCGCCCTCCCGGGGTTGCCCCGCGCCGGTGGCAGCGCTCCCGGGCAGGAGGTGCGGGCGGCTGCGGCCGAGGATGGGGCAGGGTGGGATGGAGCAGGGTGGGATGAGCCCCGGGGGCTCTGCCCCGTGTGCCGCGGGTGCAGCCGGGCGCTGCCAGTGCTCAGCTGCGGCGCATCACCCACCGCGCCGGTGCCAGGCTGCCGCGCAGCATCTGAGCAGCTCCGGTTACTTAACATGCAGCAAGTGTTGTACTCAGAGAAATTTAGACGTAATTTTTTTGTGCTTGCATGTAAATGTGGGTAGGTGCTGTCCTGATTGATGGCAATTAGCATTTTCTAACGGTAACAGATGTTCGGATTGCCAGGAGGCTGGTACCTAACGCCCACACTGCCATCTGTTCTGCTGGGCACTGCCTGGGGAAGCGGCACCAGCGCTGCGGACCTGCGGGGCCGTGCTGGGGTGTGTTTAACAGCACTGTGCAGGGGGGGTTTATTATGCTTTTTTTTTTCTGGGCGAAAATAATAATAATAAAGACGTTTTCAGGTTTATAAATAGTACACTGTTTATTATGGGATGGAGACTTTCCATCTGATCAGCAGCCTGGACTGCTGCACAGTTAGCGAAACAGTCTGGACAGCGCGGGGAGCAGGCTTCCAGGGGATGCAGTGGGAAGAGGCTCTAGTGGAGTGGCCAGTGGGTGTTCATGAGCAAACCCCCCATCCTCTGCCAATTCTCCATGGAGGGCGGTCGCTGCTTGTGGGGACAAGGGCTGCTCTGCTGTGGGCATCATTTGTCAGCTCTGGGATGGAAGCAGTGAAACATCTGTGTAGTGTTTAAAGATGTTTAAAGGTGTGTTTTAGAAGAGACCCAGAGCCCCGAGCCCAGTCCCACTGTCCAGGCAGCTGCTTTCCTCACCTGTCCCTTCTCATTTCCTTCCACTTCCCTTTATCTGCAGCCTTTTACACCCGTTTTTCTTGTGCCAACCTTGTCCTTTGGAGTGACCAGCTCCTCCCAGTGCCCATTCCCTATGTATTTATAGAGAAGCTTTGATTGGGCTCAGACCAGCTCCTCTGTCCTGTTCCTTCCATGTACTGCTGGAGCAGCTCTCCATCCCCTGGCAGCCCCCCCTGCTCCCCCAGCCTGATCCTCCCAGATGGGGTCATCCCGTGGCACAGATCCAGCGCCAGCCAAGCTGGCACAGCCACCCTCCCCCAGAGCTTCCTGCGCCAGGCGGCCCGGGAGCACACTCACACTCATGCTCACACACACACACTCACACGCTCACACTCACGCTCACACTCACACACTCACACGCTCACACTCACACGCTCACACTCACTCTCCTCCCAGATGCTGGAGCCGGTGACTCAGAGTCAGCCTGTGGCTGAGTAATGCGCCGAGATGCGTCTCCATGTGGTTCCCAGGTTGGAGCAGATGCTCCCATGTTCAGTGTTTTGGACTTTGTGCTGCTCAGTCTCAGGGCCTGCCAGCCCCCTCCGGGCTGACCCCCTCCTCCTGCCCCCCCATCCCACTGGGTTGCTGCTGCTGGCCCAGCCACTCGCATTCCCAACTTACTGTGGTGTGAGCTGTGTTAGGTACAGGCAGATCTTACCCGTTTGTTGTGTATTTCCACCTTGGTTTTCACTGAGCTCCTGTTCTGCACGATGGGGGCTTGCAGATCTTTCCATGCCCTGACTCCTCTTGTCTCCATTCTGTGCTTTCCAGCGCCGTGGCCCAGTGCAGCATGACGTGATGTGTTGGGACAGTTCTGGGGGGCTTCTGGGATGGAGGGTTCCTTGTTCCTCTGGTTTAACTCATGGGATGCTTTGAGTTTTGCTCCTGCTGTGGAGCAAATTCCTGTTCCTCTGCTCTGTCCCACAGCCTGCACACCAGTGAGTTATCCCTCATCCCTTCCACCAAAGCAAATTTCTCCATCAGTTTTCGGGCAACACCGAGGTTGGTTTTATCTCCAGTTATCCATGCTGTGGAACAGCCTTGGGAGTGCTCGGTGGCATCGCCAGCCGTGGGACCAGCCGCTCCTCCCCGGCACCTGCTGCAAGTCTCCGGCTGAGGCCGACTGGCGGCGAATGATGCTCGCCAGGGTTTGGTGGGGCAGGAGGGATCAGCTGCTCCAGGAGCAGTCCCTGGGATCCGCATGTGCCAAACCCGTGCATGGGGCCATTGCTGGACACCATCAGCAGAGCCCTGGTCCTGCCCCCACTGTGGTCACCGTGTCCCCCGGCCATGCGCTCTGTGGCTGGCACGAAGCTGTTTCCATGCACAGGGAACCAGCTCTTCCCCGGGCATCGCTCACACGGCTCTGGAAGGACCCTGGCGTTCTGCCAGCTGCTCCGTGAGCTGCTGCACAGGGAACCAGCTCCCCGCGGGCGGGAGTTGTTGATGCAGCTCAGCACCCAGGACAGGACCTGGCTCACGGTGGGAACCAGCGTTCCCTGGTTACACCATGGATTTCTCAGCACTCGGCCATTGCCCGGCTGCAGCAGCAGGAAGGGTGGTGATTGCATGACAAAAGGTGAGCTAGATGGAAAGCGCTCTCAGGAGAGCTCCCACAAGTTCGCTGAGGTTTGATTTGGAGGCACTTCAGTATCTTCTCTTTGCCTCTCCCGTTCCCAATTTTCCTTTTACAAACATGAGTCAATTGTGGCATGCACAAAGGGGACACTGGGAGCCTGGGCTGGCTGCCGCACTGCTGAAACCTGCGGGGACAAATCCTGTCCTTAGCTGTTCCAGCTCAGGGAGGCTGAGCTGGGTTTGGGCCGAACCCCCACCTGTGCTGAGCCCCAGGACCCCCATCCTGGGCAGCCTCGGTGGGATGATGAGGTTTGGCCACGGCTCTGCTGCAGCTCCAGGAGACCCAAGGCACTCGCCCCTGCCCTTTACAGGACGTGCTGTCCGTGGTACGTGACCACATAGGGGCATGGGAGTCACCACACTGCACAGAGGAGCTTTCAGGCAGATTTGGGATGAGCCAAAGGTTCATGCTCGTGTGAGAGGTTCAGCCCTGCTGCAGTGCTGGCACCAGGGCATCTGGTGATGCCTGGGAGGTGTGTGTGGGCTGGGGATGGGAAATGTGGGCTGGGGACAGGGATTTGGGCTGGGGATGGGGATTTGGGCTGGGGACGGGGTGAGGGGCACAAGTGCAGACAGGCTTCTCCCCCACACTTTTTTTTTTGTTGGAAAACAAGTCTGCTTCGTCTTTGTTACTTCCCCTGGCTTTTCAAATTCATCTGGGAGAACTTCCCTGGGCGCTCACAGAGGTGTCACCAGCCCGACAGCTTGTGCTGCTCTAATAAAATGGCTCCGTAGCAGAGGGTTTGATCTATTTTTAAAGCGAGCTCCGCGCTGTCTCCTCCCGCCCTCCCACTGGCAGCGAAGCAGAGCCCGAAGGCTCCTGGGATGGAGGGATGGAGCTCTCCCGGGAGCGCGGCAGCGGCGGCCGGAGCCTGGAGCTTGTGCCACAGCTGTGCCAACAGCAGTGGCTGTGCCCTGGCTGCCTGTCCCCATCCCTGCTCTCCGTGGCCGGGAAATGCTCCGGGGAGCAGGACAGGGCTCCCTCCGCTGCTGTGTCAGGGAGAGGAGCTCTCTGCGTGGTTTTTATTCCTCCAAGCGGTGATTGTGCTGTATAAATTAACATACGGAAACTTCGCTCCACTTGGAAGTTTGGTATTTTCTGCTTGTTTGATGCCCTGTTATTAAAACTCAATTTCTACGAATAACATCCTTTAAATAGAATTTGTCTTCCAGCGATGACTCATCGCAGAGCAGCAGCTCCTCGCAGGAGAAGGCTGCACGAGGGCAGGTCTGGCACTTGCAGCCTTGGGAATCCCCAGATCAGTGCCCGGGGCTTTACTGCGTGCAGGGGAAGCCGCCCCGGTTGCTCTGCTGCCCATCCCGCTGCCTCTGCCCGCTCCAGCTGCCGCCGGTGCCCACGGGCTCGGCACGGGGGTCGGATCCCCGGTGCGTTCCGGGGCATCCCTGGAGCCCGCAGACCCGGAGTGGCAGGAGGGACCGCGCTGTCCCAGCTGCCCACCGCCCGTGCCGCCCGTGGTGGCACCGTGATGGTGTCGCTGTGCCGCTGTCTCCTGCCCGTGCTGTCCCCTGGCACTGGCGGCGACAGGCTGGGCGTGAGGTGAGCTCCCAGAGCAGGAGGCTGCAGGGACTGAGGTCACGATGGATCACTGCACAGGCTCTCTGTGTCACGCCTTGCCGGGCAGTGGCCGGGGGAATCCAGCAGCAGGATGTGGGGCATGGTGAGATCTGCCCACGTGCCCATTCTGCTGGCACTGGCTCTGCCTGTGCTGGTTCCCTTGATGAAGCTTCTCAGAGAGGTGTCAGGGACAGGAATAGGTGTGGGAATTGTGCTGGGGAGAGGAGGTGGGTTTTAGGTGTTCCCCAGGTGGGGGGCCGGATGAAGTCCGGATGGAGTCTGGATGGCGGCAGGATGCACGGGCCGGGGCTGAGGGGCTGAGGAGCTGAGGGGCTCCTCTCCAGAGCTGTTTCACCAGCACGGCAGCACATCTGCACAGGGCAAGTTTCCCGAGGGAGGAAGAGGAGGGCACAAGCCAATCTCCCAGCCCTGGCAGAGTCAGGCTGGGCAGCTCCAAGTGGTCCCAAGCTCCTGCAAAGATGAGTTTTCTCCGTGCTCTTGCCTCCTCCCTGGGATGCTGCTCGCTCCGGTTCAAGGGTTCCTGCCAGGATTATTATTCTCTCAGGTCTGACATCTGTTAAGGTGACAGCAGCCGGGGAAAGGGAAGGGATTGGAACAAATTTCTCATAAAAAGTAGCTAAGTTGATGAAACCATTACGGTGCCTGCATCCGGCACTCCATCATCGTGACACGCCGGGGACAGGGACAGGCGCTGCCGTGGGCTGAGCCTTCCCCCGGGAGCGCGGGGCCAGCCCTCTGTCCCGCGGGTCCCTGTCCTGGGTGAGCGCCCGCTCGGGTCTGTTCCCTCTCCCGTCACGCAGCCTGGGCATCCCACATTTGATCATTTCTCAGTGCTGGTGCTGCTGTGCCATGCGGGAGTCCTGGAGCGGCCCTGGGACCCCCAGCCCTGCGGCAGAGCCAGCGGGGGGAGTGAGCTGGGGCTGGGGCAGCTGGGCTGAGCAGTGGAGAGCAAACGGGGCTGAGTGCTGGATTCCCAGAGCATGACCTGCTGTGGAGCGCCCAGGAGTTGCAGGCGGGGCTGGGATTAGCCCAGCGAGGGCGGGGGGCTGTTGGCCACCGAGGCGATGGGTGTTGGTCAGGATGCTCACCCGTGGTTCTTGGGCACGGCATCTGCTGGGCATGGCAACGTCCGTTTGCTGGCCCTGGCCCGTGCCCAGCCAGGCTCCTGGGCTTTAAATCCTGCCAGTGCCTTTTCCTGCAGAGGTGCTGCTCCAGGGACCATGAAGAGCCAAGAGAACTCCAGAAAAGGCAGCTAATCTCCAGACCATGTCTCAGAAATGGTTTTAATCCCTTTTCCACCCCCACAGCCTCCTTCATTCTCAGCTAGAAGTGGTCACCCCTGTTAAGTGCTCGCTCCTGGGCTGAGTACTGAGCTGGTGGAGGAGGTGCTGGGATGTGGAAGGAAAACCCTTTTTCCTGGAGGCGTTGAGCTATTCCTTACCGTGACCTAGATGTCAGTTTAATGCTCCGACAAGTCCCAAGACTCACATATGAAGTTGCCCAGGGGAAGAGGATATTTCAGGAACACAGAAGCTGCTCAGCAGTGGTAAAGTGCACGAGCTTTCCCTGGCAGGAGCCGTGCTGAGCCTCCGTCTGCTCGTGCCTGCCATGCCAGCCATGGAGCGGTGCCCCCTCTCCTCGGGGAGCGAGCACAGTGCCCGGGCAGTGGGAGGGTCGGTGGTGCTCTGGCACACGATGGCAGTGCCGTGCAGAGCCCGCGGTGCTCCAGGGCCGGGGCTGGAGCGTGAACGGGAGCTGCTGGTGCTGCCTGCCCGGCGTGCAGCCATTGTGCCCGAAGCAGGAACAGTCCCAGCTCCATCCCGTGGCTCCACAGCAGAGGCTGGGCGTGGGCTGCCAGAAGGAACACGGCGCAGGTGGAGGATGTCCAGTGCCGTGCTGGGTAAATCTGGGTTTGCGCACTCGCCCGTCCCTGTCTCCCTGCCCATACCCAGGTGGTTGTGTTCCCCTTTTCTCCCTCGCTCCCCGTGCTCCTCTGTGCCTGCTGGATTTGAGTGCATTCCTGGGGCTCTGCCAGGGGTGGTCCCCGCTCCATCCTGCTGCCACCACAGCCTTTGTGGCACAAAGCACAGTCACAAAGTTGATGCTTCCATCTTGTGTTCCCCCGCACCTGTGAGTTCCCCTGTGGATGATTTAGAGCTGAAAGCCTGGGCTCTGGCACTGGGAGAGGGTTCCCGAGATAAAATAATCTCTGCCAGCAGCTGAAGTGACAGAAGCCCCATTAACAGCAGCATATGCCTGGGAACACCCGTGCTGCGCGGGAGGACGATGCGGAGTGGGGGGAGCACGGGAGCAGCAGCCCGCAGGAAGGGGGGATGTGGGAGCTGGTAATTACTCCGCTGCCATTGGGATGCGCCTTGCTAATTTACAGCGCTAGTGGAATCAGGATGTGATTCTTCCTCCTGAGCCTGGGCAGGGCTGTCCCCTGGTGCAGGCAGCCGTAATTATCCACATTTAACTGAGGGCTTCTAAAATGTATTTGTCTTGCAGCATGTGAGTGTAATTGCTGTGAATTAAATACGAATGCGGTTGTGGCTGGAGCAGGACCCCGTCTGACAGGGAGCGCATGGAGCTGGGGCTCCCCGGGCTGCTCCCTGGCCCTCCGTGCTGGCAGGGAGGGAGACTGCTGCCAGCTGGAGCTGGGGAGGATTTGGGGGGTTTCTGGGCATCACCGTAGCCCCGGCGCAGACCTTCCCTCCCTTGCTCTCCTGGCTGGTCTGGCTGGAAGTTTGTGCTGACTGGATGGATGTGCTGACGGTAGGAGCCCGGCATGGAGGTCCGGATGCCGGGGATCTGCTGGCTCAGCCCCTCTCCCAGCACCGGGGCTGGGGCCGCTGGGGTTTGTTTGCCTTGACGCGTGTGTTTGTGGACACCGGTGCCGCGGGGCAGGTGCTGGGCCGTTCCTCGGGTGCAGGGCTCTGTGCTGAGGGGTCTGCCCTGCGATCCTGCTCTCCTGCTGCTCTGGGCTGCAGCCCCAGGTCGCCTCCACGCTGGCAGCCCCGTGGCTGTGGAGCTCCAGGGCGGGGTGGGGAGCAGAGCCTGGGCACCGCTTGGCGACCTTTTGGGGCCACTGGGTGCCTCTGGGTTTGGGGTGCTCTATGGGACAGCTGCTCTGGGGCTCCCCAGTTCTGGTTGCTGCCCTCCCTCCTGAAGGCAAGCTCCCAGGGGGGTTTTAAGGGGCTTGGATCTTTGCTCTCTGAGGGGCCATTTCCTTGCCTGGAGTGGTGGTGACAAACACGTGACTTGGACCTGCTGAGCCTGGAGGAAGCGGTGCTGGGGTGACAATGGTGTCAGCTGTCCCCTCGGCCCAGGCACAGCTTGCTGGGTGTCGCAGGGGTTTGGAGACCATGCTGTTCAGAGGGGAGCTGGCAGGAGGGGAGTGGGGGCAGCTGGCCACTCTCGGTGGCTGTCAGCCCCAGCCCCGGGGCAGGACGCTCCATGTCCCCTTCTGCGCCGGGCTGGCTGTGGCCGTACCCCTGCTATGGCCGGGCTGAAGGGCTGCCCGTGGGCAGTGAAGGGCAAACGTGGGCTGGCACCACGCTTGGGGGCTGTGCTGGAAAAACACTGGTGGCATGGGAAGTGTGCAGGAAAGAGCTACAGAAATGGTTCATGGGCTGGAAAAGCTGCTCTGCTGTGGGAGACAGAGCCTAAGTAGGTTGAACTTTTCATCCAAGAGAAGTTTAAGAGGTGGCTTCGCGATGTGGGTTGTTTTAGCTTGTGATCAAGAGATGTCTGTGGGTACAGAGCGCTCTAATTTAGCAGGGAAAAGACATAAGATCCAGGCTCTGAAAGCTCCAGTAAGACAAATTCTGACTGGAAATGAAGTGCGTATTTTTATCAGGGAAGGTAATTAACCACTGGAACGGCTTAAGCCTGTGGGGGTTTCTCTGCTGCTTGCTATCTGTGGATCAAACACGGATATCTGTCTGGGAGGAAGGCAGTGAACGGGATGAACACAGGATTGGAGCCTTTGGCCTGTGCTCCAGGAATGCGCTTGCCAGGTCTAAGGGCTCTTCTGGCCCTGGGCTGTATCATTCGGTGTTGGTACTTGAGGGTACTTTGAAATCTGGGTTGTACAGGAGAGATGAGCACTAAAGCACTTGAAATGGGAATTGGGAGAGCTGGTCTCTGTGGAGAAGGGGTCTTGTGTTCTCTGGGGGTTTTTAGAAGGAGGTGGCAGGGTGCTAAAGTTGCCCTCAAGTCAGGCACCGTCCCTCTCCCCTCAGTTCTGGCCCCATCCCAGTTTGGTATCTGCAGAAAACAAAAGAAAACTTTCTCTTCTTAACTGTGAAAATCCCACACTCCAAAGCCTGTTTGGGGTTTTCCAGCCTGTTTTTTGTACCCACGCTGTAATGCCTCTGGCCAGTCGGCACTGCTCCGTGTTATTTACCCACACTGTGTGACAGGGCAGCAGAACCTTTCCCGAAGCCAAAGCAAGCCATGTTCCTGCTGCCTTGGGGACTGGACAGCTTCAGGGGCAGTGAAGCGAGATGGGGGTGTCTGTGACACACCAGCGTTGGCTTGTGCAGCTCCTAACCCCGAGCTGGGTCACCGCGGACGGACGGATCCGTCTGTCCCGCAGCTCTGGGTGCTCTGGGCTCGGCCGCAGCCCCGGGGCCGGCCGGGCTCTGGCCCCGGCCACGGGCAGCGCGGTGTCCGAGCAGGTAGGACGCGGGCTCAGCGTGCGCTGGAGGGTTCCCAGGCCCGTCCATCTGCTCCTCCGAGGCAGCGGGAAGTTTGCTGGCCGTGGGCCGGGGCCAGCCTGCTCGGGAACCTTCCGCCTGGTCGGCGGTGCTGGGGCCGTGGGCAGGAGCTGCCTGTGCCGCGCGGCTGCCAGGGCCGCAGCTGGCGCCCGGCGTGGCGCCGGGGGCTGACCGCGTGCCCGGGGCAGGAGCATCCTCTCCCGTGGACAAGGGCTGCAAATAGCCACTGAGTCAGACTCTGGAATGGGACCATCTTCCCAGGCACCATCGTTTTCCACATAATTCTGAACCTTTCCTCTGCTCAGAGACTGAACCCCATGTCAGTGCGGCGCCACAGGACAGGGGCGGCGAGCGGGATTTCCGTCACGCCTCGGTGGGACGGGGACTCGCCGTGCCCCGTCCCGCGGGGCAGCGTGTCCCCTCTCCTGCTCCCAGTGCTCGCCCGGCACCCGTGGGCTCCGCGCCAGGGCTGAGGCAGCACAAGCTGTGCTGCTCTTGGTGTTTCTGAGCCTGGAGAACCCCTGTGAAGGCAGAGCTGGTCCCTGCACAGAGCAGTCCTGTCACACGGTGCCTGAGGGGAGTGGGCAGCCTGGCAGGGCTGGCAGGGCAGCACCGTGCCTGCCTTGCTGAGGTGTTACCCCATGTTATCTGTGCCGCTGCCCGTCCCCTTCATCCTGGATCCAGCTGCTGGTGGGACTGTGGGCACTGTCCTTCCTGGCTGGGGGAAAGGGGAGGAAATGGGCGATGTGGCATGGGAAGGGTTAATGCGGAAAGATTTTTACCCCGTGGCGTAAACAGCACCGAATGCATGTTTGCCTTCATTTGCATATCGAAACATATCCTAAAGGCCCCTCGTTTGGAAAGTTCTGGTTTTTTACTCCATCTTCCTATAGAAGGGAGGAAATTATTCATAATTAAAAAGTAATAATAATGCGGAATGAAGGAACCCAGCTGTATAATACCCAGCACAAAAGGGGGAGCGTGGGGAATCTATTTTTAATGGTTTCCACAGCAACTGCGATTTTGTTTACAGTGATTTTCCTCCTGTGCTGTGAGGCTGTTCCCAATTTACATTTTTAAGGAGCTCTTGCATGGGAGGCCCATCCCTGGAGGGTGCTCTGGCGCTCGGGGAGGGCGCTGAGGAGAGGAGATGTGGCAGTGGAGAGGCTGCTCACGGGATGGGTGTGATGAGCGGGACGCCGGCAGCCAGCACCTGCCCAGGCATCGCGCCCTGGCTGCCGACGTCCCACTGTGGGACACAAAGGGCTGGCAAAACCCAGCCGGGGACGCTCGGAGCTGCCTCTGGGGGCGGATGGTGGCCCCGGCGGCTGCCCATGGACACCCGCCCGCCTCTGGGCATGACCGGCAGCGTGGTTCCCTTGGGGAGGCTGTGGCTGTGCTGGTGCTGGAGGGGCTGGGAGGGGACGCCCAGGCTGTGCCACCCGGCCGTGCCACCCGGCCGTGCCAGGCGAGGGGTCCCCGGTGTCTCTGAGCCGATCTGTTCGCTCGGAACAGCCCGGGGGGGCTGGCGCTCCCGCTGCACGGGGATGTGGGTGCTGGGGAGAGGAGGACGGCACTCCCTGCTCCGCTCGTGCTGCCCCCACCTGCCCCGCCAGGCCGGGGAAGAGCCCCGTGCTGGGCTGGGAGTGCTGCTGGGGTGTCCTTAGGGCTGTGGGCTCTGGAGCCGGCCCAGGCATCACTGCTGTGGGTGATGGAGCAGAGGGGAGGCTGATACTGAAGAGCTTTCTGGCAGACACCGGCACAAGATCCAGGAGCTGGAAACTGAACCTCGCCTGAGAGGTGCTGGTTTTTAATGAGGGCTAATGCAGCAATGGAGCAATTTGCTGGGAGCTTCTTGCACTTCCTGGCCTGATCTGGGGCTCCCAAAAGCAGACACGGAGTTCACTGCAAGTGTTCCAATGGCTGCGGGAACAGCCCAGCGCTCCCGGGATGGAGGATGAAGGGCGTTTGTCCATGACTCTTCTGGAGTTTGTGGAGGGTGCTCTTCCTCTGGCAGGATGAAGAGGCTCTCCTGATAAGGGTGCTCCTGATTTATTTTTATGTTTTTAGCTTCCCTCCTCGTTTTCCTCCAGGAGTGGATGTGAACATTCTCCCCTTGTGCCAATTTCTGAGTGTGTGTCCCCAGGGGCTGTGGCCCAGCACTGCGTCAGGACAGGGACAGCACACCAGCCCTGAGGGCCCTGGGCAGGGCCTGGCTTTGGCTCTGCTCTCACCCTGTGCGGGACAGTGTCCTGGTGTCCCTTGGGACCGGAGCTCTGCCCCCTTCCCTGGGTCCCCCCCAGGCAGCCGCGTGGAGTTTGCTTTAATTACAGGCTCGTTCTCAGCGGCAGAACAGGGCTGGCTCTTGTACCAGGGTCTGAGCTGTCGTCTGGGCTTGAGCACCCAAAGGAAAGTGAACCTGGAGTCGATGGTGTTTTAGGGCTCACCGGGAGCTGGGGCGATCCCAGCCAGGCTGCTCAGGGGGTGCTGGCCCCTTCCATCTGCGTGATGGGAAGCTGCTGCCTGGAGATCAGCTCCTTTCATGAACCAATAAAAGAAGGTTTTTATCACCTGTTCCAGCTAATTTTCTGTGGTTTGTAATGGCTTTGGGAAGCAGGTAATTGCAGCGATTGCATTCCATGTGTAGCATTAAAGGGAATTGAGGGGACTGTTTGTTAATTAGCTGTACTTGTGTGGAACCTGAAACATATTAACCTTCACAGAATCCCAAACTATTAGGGATGAAGAAGGGATTTAATGATGGGAGAAGCAGAAAAACAAAAAGCAATTAGGGCTCTTTTTCCCAGCATTGCGGGTGTGTTGGAGGGGGATGACTGGCAGAGCAGCCCAGTGGGCTCCCAGTCAGGGGGAGGTGGGAGGGACCCTCAGGTGCTGAGATGGGACGAGTGGGGATGAGAGCTGTGTGCAGGAGCAACCTCCTCAGGCGGCAGGAGGATGGTCAGGGAGACGAGGACACCCATTTAACCTCTGATGCCTCTGATCTCCCCCATTTTCATCTTTGCATCATCTGAGTTAGGACTCAAGTGCTCCTTCCATTTGAAATTCCTGGAGGTGCTCTGGGATGCAGCTGGGGAACAGCCCTGTGGTGCAGCTGTTGCAGAGGGGCTCCAGCCCCCAGAGGCTGCAGTCGGAGGGAGGGGGTGATGGAGATCCCGGCCTGGGCGGCAGGACTGAGTGGTGGTCGGGCTGGGAGAGCTGGATCTGGAACTGCTGGAAAGTATAAATAGTGTTTCCATGGCAACCGTTCAACATAAACTCTTTCTTCCCTGATTGTGGAGCTGACGAAGTTGGGATCAGCCCTGGCTGCTCCCCCCCGTGGCAAAACCCTTCAGGTGTTGGTTATTTGTCATCCCTCGGTGCAGGAGCTGGCGGTGGTGGCACCGTGTGCCGGGGCCAGAGCAGGGCTGGAAGGGCCGTGGTGGCTCCTCGTGCCCGGGAGCCTGGGCTGGAGGTCCAGAGGCTGGAGGTCCGGAGGCCGGGCCTGCTGCTCCTGTAGGACATTTAACCTGCCCCTGCTCTGGCTGCACAGGAGTGGCACAGGCTTCTCGCCCACCCCCACTGCCCAGGGGGTGCTGGGGGCTCAGGACTGGGTGTCCCACGGCCCTTGAGGGATGTGGAGCCTGGGAGGACTTGGGGATCCCCAGTGCTGCACATGTAATGGCAGCCTCTAATGCCACCTCCTCCGCTCAGCGCCTGCAGATCCCTCTCCCTGGGGACAGCCCTGGATTTTCCCATCCATCGATGCCTCTCCCTGGGGACAGCCCTGGTTTTCCTGATCCTTGGATTCCTGTCCCCAGGGACAGCCCTGGTTTTCCCATCTGTGTGCAGTAGTAGCACATGCTGTGACCACCATGGCACCTCCTGCCCAAAACTGCCAAGGCCTGTCTGGGCACATGGAGCCCTGGAGACAGCCCCAGTTTCCTGCTGGGAGCCCTGGTGCCTTTCCCAGTGATCGTTAATACCCATCAGCACCATGCAAACAAACTCCCTGCTCCATTTATTCTACCCAGCTCCCGATTTAATTAGGTTTTCCAGTTTTCTGCTTGTCCTGGGCTGATCACTCCTTAAAACAGTGGAGAATTAATTTGCACCTGCTGTCAGAAAACGTCTCTCCCCAGTTAGAAAAATAATTAAGCCATCATCACACATCGGGGGTAATGAATCACTGCGCTCAGTTCCCTTCACAGGTCGTTTGTTTCCTTCCACACTGGCAAAGAAGGTGCAAACTAAATGTGAGCAGCTGCCAAGTTATCCCCTTCCCTTACTGTCCAGTTTCATTTGAGCTCCGTGGATCTTCCAGCTGAGCTGGGCCATGGCCTTTTGGAAAGCTCCTGAGCAGGCGGGTGAGCGGTTTCCCAGTAGCCCCAGGGATGAGAAGGTCTGGGTTTGCTCCTTCACACCGCCTGGGGGGCCCATGTCAGCTGGTGTGGCACGGAAGGTGGTGGGAGGGAAAAGGGTGATGTGGCAGGGGTTGGGCCAGTGTCACCCCCAGCCCGTGGGTCCTTGTGGTCCCTGTGTGGAGTCAGCATTGGGGAGCTCAGGCTTGGCAAACACGTTTTAGTGGTTGAGTCTGGACATGCTGTAACCCCAGGGAGGAACCGATCCAGTGTGGAACCGCCTCGTGTTTGCACGATGTGACAGAATTAATGGCTTGGGTGTAAATGTGCCCCCAGATCTGGGCTCGGGAAGAATTTGCCTCCCGATAAGCTTGGCCGAGGGCTGCTGGAGGCTTTGTCCTTTCACCCAGTGCTGGTGGGTTCTGCTCATGGCGATCAAATGGGGACTTCAGTGACTTATTTCAAGGACCCCTGGCCCTGTCTCCCCTCCTGGGCCATGTTGCACTTGGGCCATTTCCCCTTTAGTCCCTGCCAGGGGCTCATGTGCCACGTGTGTGGGGCTGCTGTGCTCGGATGCTTCTGCGCATCCTCTACAGCTTGTGAGAGAGGCAACAAGGAGACACCACATGGTTGGAGAGATCCCAGATCTCTGCAGATGTCTGGAGCAGTGGCCAGGCTGCATCTGCCTCCTCTGTTTGACAGACATGGGTTTATTTCTCCTTGGGGGTTCCCGTGGGCACCGGGAATGTCTGAGCCAGGAGCCGCTGGGCACGGGAGGCTGCCTCGCCTCGGTAAGGCAGAGATTTCAGAGGACGCAGCACAGACGGCACCTTTCCTCCTGTCCCCTTTTCACAGAGCCAGGCTGGCGCTTCCCCCTCGTTGCGGTGAACTGATCTGTCACTCCGCGTGCGGGAAGCGCTTGGGGGAGCGAGAGTGGGACGGTGTGGTCCGGGTGGGAGGGGGCAGGGTGAGCTCCACGCGGCCGCCCTGGGTGACGGGGATGGCTCCTCCTGCCCTTTCCCTCCTCACAGCCCGGCTGGGGGGCTCCAGGGACACAGCGGGGACGAACATGCCTGCAGGCAGGGCCAGCAGATTCCTTCCTGGTAACCGATGGCCCATCTGCTGCGCCGTGAGTCTTCCTCCACACCGCGGTTCCGGAATGCTGGGGCTACTCGAGGAGCGTTCCCAAGGGGGGACGTCCTCGGTCGGTCGAGGCTGGTGCGCGTCGTGCCTTTGTGCTGGTGCCAAGTGCCGGCGGCCACACAGCGCCGGGAGCTCCTGGTCTCGGTGTGGTGAGCGGGGCTGAAACTCTCGCCTCTGCCTCCGCCGGCCCGGGCTCACACCTGCTCTCGCGATCGCCCGGTGCCCACTTCAGTGCCAGCTGATTAAATTAAAGTCCTAGTGAGTTTGAATAATTTTCCCTGTGAAATGTGGCAGATGGCCTCCATTAGGCGTCTGCTCCCAGCATCTGCCAGGATGTGATCAACCCCTCTTTGGAAAACGCACAAAAGGGATTGGAAGTGGAGAGACCTGGGAACGAGAGCCCATCCCTTCTTCCATGAGGAGAGAATCAAATACTCCTGTGGAAGAAGTTGGTGTTCTGGAGGAGCAGCATCCACACGTTCCTCCAGCCCCTCTGCCTGCCACCCTAGCCGGTGCAGGGAGGAGGGGGGGCTGCTGCTCCTGTCCCACCAGCCCAGCTCACCCTGGGGGCAAAACTGGGTTGTGTTGGCCTGGCCTGGGTTGTGCTATGTCAGAGCAGAGCCAGGTGGGCTCTCAGGGCACTGCCCCTCCTTCGCTGGGCAGTCGGAGCAGCTCTCGGGGAGCATTCCAGCCCCGGGGATCCCGGGATGTTTGCACGATTCCATGCTCAGCCTTCCTGTGCATCCTGGGACCTGTCCTGGGTGTGCGTATCCAACGTGTGTGGCTGTGCCCGCGCGGGGACCCCGGCATGGGGTGCGGGCAGGGGGATGTGNGTGGGCTCTCAGGGCACTGCCCCTCCTTCGCTGGGCAGTCGGAGCAGCTCTCGGGGAGCATTCCAGCCCCGGGGATCCCGGGATGTTTGCACGATTCCATGCTCAGCCTTCCTGTGCATCCTGGGACCTGTCCTGGGTGTGCGTATCCAACGTGTGTGGCTGTGCCCGCGCGGGGACCCCGGCATGGGGTGCGGGCAGGGGGATGTGGGGCAGGGGGATGTGAGGCAGGAGGATGTGAGGCAGGAGAATGTGGGGCAGGGGGATGTGGGGCTGGGGGATGTGGGGCAGG
>VXAZ01007902.1:106282-158614 GCA_013399875.1 Gymnorhina tibicen
CAGGGGGATGTGGGGCCGGGGGTCTCAGCCTCGGGGGCTGCGGGGAGCGGCGGTGCCGGCCGCCGGTAGGGGGCGCTGTCTGCCTGCGCTGGGGGCTACGGGGACCCCGAGAGTGACCCCTGAGAATGACCCTGTGTGTGACCTTGTGTGTGACCCCGAGAGTGACCCCCGAGAGTGACCCTGTGTGTGACCCCTGAGAGTGACCCTGTGTGTGACCCTGTGTGTGACCCCGAGAGTGACCCCCGAGAGTGACCCTGTGTGTGACCCCTGAGAGTGACCCTGTGTGTGACCCTGTGTGTGACCCCGAGAGTGACCCCCGAGAGTGACCCTGTGTGTGACCCCTGAGAGTGACCCTGTGTGTGACCCTGTGTGTGACCCCGAGAGTGACCCCCGAGAGTGACCCCGAGTGTGACCCCAGGGAGCTGCAGGGGGACACCCAAGTGTGACCTCCGTGTGTGCCACTGGGGTGTGACCCCCGTGTGTGACTCCCGTGGGCTGGGGCACAGTGGGAACCCCGCAGGGACCCCCGGCAGGAGGGAGGAGGCTGCGCTGGTATTGGCCAGCTCCAGGCAGGCGGGGACACTGCTCCACCCGAGATCCATACGGATGAAGGTTTCCCTCCAAAACAGCTTAATAAAGCAGAAAAGGCGCCAGAGCTGCACTGGAGCCGCTGCAGGACGGCTCTGGGATGCAGCCCGGGGTGTGCTGTGCCGGGGATCCCGCTGTCCCCCTGCCTGCAGGCTGGGCGAGCTCCCCGGCTCCGCAGGGGGAAGGCTGCGCTCAGCTCCAGTTCAAATGTAGCAGAAGGTGCCGGTAAGGCTCAGTTCCCTGCCCCAGGGACTGCAGTGGGATGGGATCCTGCAGACTGTGTTTGGGAACAGGAGCCGCGGTGAGGAGGAGGAGGTGCTGTTGGCTGTGAGCTGGCAGATAATCCAGGGGAGAGCCGTGGGTGGGCGTGCTGAGCACCCGCAGTGGGACGAGGAGGTGCGAGGATCCCTGGAGCCCTATCCTGGTGCAGAAGGGAGCTCGGAGCTCGGTCTGTGCCTCCACTGTGGGGCCCCAGTGCACCCCCCCGTGCTGGTATGTGTGCCCTGGTTACAGAGGTGTTCTCCTTCCTACTCATTTAGCCATTCTTGTGTTCTTTTAATTAAATTAGCATCTTTTAATGCATTTGGTCCTGCCATCACAGCTTAATGTCTCTGCAGCTGCAGGGAGCTCGAAGCAGCTCCAGGGCCCGTGGTGGGGAGCGCAGCCTGGCTGGGGGGGTGCTGGGATGAGCTGGCACTGCTGAGAGCTGACTGTTCTGGGGTTCCTGGGTCCCATCTGTCATCTCCTGCAGTTTCCTGGGGCCTGTCAGGAGTGGGAGCACAGGGAGATCCACCCTCACCAGGTGCTTGATATCCCTGGAAGCAGGGGAAGGGGATGGAGGTGTCCCTGGAGGGGACTGGGCAGCTCAGGGCAGCCTCGGTGCTTGTCTGCTGCCTGCAGACTGTCAGGACCTGCCCATCTTCTGCCAGACATGCTGCCCATCGCCGTGGTCAGGCATCTCCTGTCCTTCCTCATCCTCCAGAGGCAATGTCCTGGTGCTCAGCACCAGTGGTCTGCACTGCTGCCTCCCCTGCCAGGGCCAGGCAGGCCGCTGTGCCCTGTGACAGATTCACCAGCCTCTCTGATGTTTTCACACAAGTCAGTTCTCTTCCTTAAGTGACCTTTGAGTGTGACAGCTGAGTGACACTTGGCCAGCAGGGAATGGAGGGCCCTGGCAGGGCCAGGCTCCATCCTGCACGTCTCCCCTTGGTGAGCTGCAGCCCTGCCTCGAGGACGGGCACACTCCGGAGAGCTGGGGAGCACGTGGGCACTGCGGGTCCCTGGGGAGGTGGGCAGTGGTGGGTCAGCAGGAGAGGCGATGGGTGCTTTTGTCTGGAGTTTCCTCCGGGGGAAGGTGCCGAGTGGGCTCCCTGGGCTCGCCCCTCCCTGCTGCCGCCGTCAGGGCACGCTGGGGTGGGACCGGCCTCGCTGCCGGCTGTCCCCACGTCTCGGGGCTTGGGTGTGGCGGTGGAGGTGTCGCAGCAGTGCTCACGTGCGTGCTGTGGGTGGGATGGTCCCAGCAGCATCCAGCGAGGAGAGGAGCCGGCCCGTCCCCGGCCGTGCCGCAGTGAGGGGCTGCCGTTGTCACTTTGTCCTGCGTTGTTTGCTGCAGTTGTCTCTCGGCTCGGCTCGGGGGGGCCGGCGAGAGGCCCCCGCGGTCACCCTGCCTTGCTGAAGTGCGGCAAAACACCTCAATTGTTAGTCGGGGCTTGTCAGCTGCATCGCAGGAGCAGCGGATAAAGTGTTCCAGCGAAGAAGATAATTGAAAATCAAAAAAGACTTTGTTAATTTGATTAGGCAGAGCCATAGTTGAATTGTTCTTCATCAAAAGAGATTTAATTTTGACACGCAATTAAATCCTTCTGCTGTGCCGGTGCCCTGCGTGTTCCCAGCAATGGAGTGGCCGGGCAGGGGGTCTGCAGGACAAGGCGGGGCTGAGCCGGGGGCAACGGGGCAGGGGACGAAGGGAGCGTGGGTGCCTGACAGGTGTGACGGGAGCGCCGGGATGAGAAGGGTCTGGTGCGGCCAGTGCTGCTCATTTAGCACTGACTTGGAGTTGTCATTTAACTGCTTTAACTAATTGCATTAGTGCAGAGACAGCTCTGTGCCCGCTGCCTCCCTGGGGCTGTCCCCTTGCCCTGCCAGCCCTCATCTCCCGGTGCTGAAGTCCCGGCATGCAGGGCTCCGTTGGTGGGAAAAGGGTCTTTGCCGGCCGCTGGGTTTGGTGCAGCAGAAGAGGAGCTCTGCCGCAGGATCGGCACCTCCGGCCAGGCAGGAGCTCCCTCCCACACAGGCAGCACTGGCACCGGGGTCCCCATGAGCTCCAGCGTCCTTCTCGCCAGCTGCCCCCCGTGCTGATAAGGCGGAGGATTATCGGTGTTGCCAGGCTGAGGTGCCGTAATCCGTCCCCATTGCGCTGGCAGGGACGGCGGCCGGCTGGAAATCCCGCAGTCGGGGTTGTGGATTTAGATCTGTTAGTGAGAGTTGGAGCTCAGTGGGATGTGACAGAGCTTTAAAACCTGTGAAAAAATGTCTGAGTGGCTCCTCGGGCAGGAGCAGAGAGAGGCCTTGCTGTGAGGAAGAGCTTTAGGAGGAGTCGCGGGAGGTCTGTGTGCTGCAGCCACGGCCCCGCGGCCGTTCTGCCCCGGCAGCGGGAGCCCGTCGGAGGTGGCGGCGTGGGTGAGGAGTCCGGGACTCATTGATGCTGCAGCTCACCGGGGCCGGGCTCTCTCTGAGGCCCTGCTGCCTTTGTAGTGCTGCCGGCAGGGCTGGTCCCCGCTCTGCTCAGAGCCGTGGGCTGGTTTGACGTGGGGCACCCCGTCCTTCCCCTCCCTGGCTTCCTGTCATCCTTGCAGGGTGATGCCAGGCTCAGCGCTGCCCTCGGCGGGGAAGGTCTCTGAAGTCTCGGTGCTGGAAAATCCTGTGGTGCCGCGGGCTGCCCCCACACCCTGCCCGCGCCTCTCCTCGGCTCGGCACCGCTGGCGAGGCTGGGAGCTCTTGGCACCGGGGGCTTTAGGCTGCACTGAGCTAATGCTGCTGAGACTGGATGGAGCCACATGGAGATTTTCTATTACAGCCTTGCTCTTCCATTGCCAGCGCAGGGAGCCCAGCTCAGAGGCATCAGGCTTGGCGACGCAGGAGGGTTTTTAATCGCTGTGCTAATGGGCTGTTGGAGCTGCCTGGCACAAGCTCTGCACTGGTGCCCCGGGCTGGCAGTGGCTCGTTGCTGGTCGCTCCTGGGCAGTGAAGGTCTCAGACCCTGCGGGGCTGTCAAAGCCATGCAGCCCTTGCCCTTCCCTTGAGGAGATGGGCCAGGGATGAGCCACAGGGCCAGTGTAAATCAGGTTCCCTGCTCTGGGGCACAAGGTGGCCAGTCCTGCCCATGGCTACTCTCCTCTCCACTTGTTGCCATCCCTTTTGCCTTGATCTTGGGTCTCCATCCCAACTCCTGCATTGCCGTCCGCCTGGCTCCCCCAGCCTGATGGAGCTTCTGCCACACGTGCCCGTATTTCCCACTGTTTTCCATGTTGACTGGCCCAGCTCCATCCAATTAACCATGCACCAAGCTCTTCTGCCTGTGGTCGTCTGTCTCTTCTACTCGCCCTTCTTGGGAGAGGGAGTTTTCCTTTGGATTCTTCCATCCCGTGCTCCAAATGGGAGCACTCAGTGCCGGCTCAGGGGGCGGTGGGAGAACGGGGACCCACTGGGGGCTGTTCAGTGTCAGCTGGGGAGGTGGCAGGGCTGAGCCCTCCTCCAGCAGCTCCAGGGTGCTCAGGGCAGTGTGAGAGGTGGGGGGTCCCTGGGGACTCCTCGGTGCCTTCCTGGTGGGGCCAGACACTTGGCCAGCGTGTGCTGCTGCAGCCTGGGCATCCTTGGCTGCTGGCGAGGCCACAGGATGTTTCCAGCTGTGGATTGTGTGCCCGGCCTGTCTCCTGAGGGCTGCGCAAGGGAATCGGGTATTGATCTGCCTCATCCCTCTCACTCGGCTCCCTGGGGCTCTCTGCTGGCCCCCCCGCCGAGGTGGGTGACTTGGGCAGTGGCAGATGTGACACACGACCCTCCTGCACTGCCCGGCTGCTCCAGGCGCAGCTGACAAATCTCGGGCTTCTCTAATTGCCTTTGAAAGTGTGAACTGATCGCCAGAGGCACCACATGAGGGCCAGAACCCCCCACTGCCTGCAGCAGCCGGGCAGCCTCTGCCTGCTGGAGCTGTTGGGAGGATCAGAGCGATGGGGGATGCGGTGAGCCCGTGAGCAGGGCAGCCCCGAGGAGACCCGGAGGCCGGGAACACCAGGGAGCTCTGGCACAGGGGAACGTGCCATGCTTCAAACAGCACCGGCGGCTTGTGCACAAACAGGACTCGGGTGTTTGTGGGAGGGATGGCAGCACAACTCTGTGCTGTGTTTGCGTGGACTTTCATCCCCGTCCCTGTGAGCGGTGGTCCCCACATCCACATCCTCACGAGTGGTGGTCTCCATTCAGCAAGGGGCAGGTCGTGGAGCTGATGCCACATCTGGATCATGTGCTGTGGCTTCGCCTTTGCCCTGAGCTGTGGGGTCCCTCGGTGACTGCAGCATCAGCTCGGGTGGATGCTCGTCCCCACAGCATCAGGACAGGAAGATGAAGGGGAGCGGGGTGGGCATCCCTCATCCCGGCCCCGGGCAGGGAGCAGGTCCGGAGCAGCCCCGAGCGGGTGCAGGAGCCCCGTGCAGTGCTCACCGCTTCCATCTTGGCTTGTTGCCTTATTTGTTCTCCTCTAATTGAGCAAATGCGCTGTCGGCAGCGCGGCTCAGCCAGCATCGACTTGATTAGGGGAAGGCATCGATACCACGCTGCGCGGCAGGAGGCTCAGGCTGACACTGTCAGACTACCCAAACCTTAAAGTTGCACTTTATTCATGATGTTTTGATTTCTCTTGCTCTGGGGACTCCGACTTTGATAGATTATGATGCGGTACCAGAACAATCTGATCCACCGGAGCAACTTCCTTCCAGAATAGGCATTTGCCACTAGAGCCCAGCGTTTTCTTGATTTTTTACAGTGAAAAATGATGGCATAAAGAAATCTTGAGCTTTGCACAGTTCAATCATCCAGAATTAGCAACTAGAAGGTTGGTTTTCGTGCTGATGGGGGCTGTTGGAGGCAGTTTACGCCGAGCTGATTCCTGGGTGCGTTTTGCTGCTGCGGCAGTGCGGGCAGGAGCTGTTTGCACTCCACAAGTTGGAGTTTCTGCTTGCCAGTTCCCAAATCCTTCTGTTCCAAGTGAGCACCCACTCCAGTGCTGCGTTGTGCTGCTGTTCCGCCCTGGGGTCTCTTCGTGCCCCCCGGCTGTCCCGGTCCTCGTCGCACTTGGGAATTTTGCAGGTAGAAGTGCAGCTGCAGACCCCTCGCTCATGCCCCCGCCAGAGGATCTGGTTCCTGAGAACGCCTTACCCGACCTGCCAGTGACACACATCACAGGGCACTCTATTTTCTCCTACACGTTTCTTGTGTGTGACCGTGCTGGGGGTGCTGGGTGCTCGTTGGCTCAGCACTAAGTGTGACCGTGGCAGGACTGGGGGGCCTGGGCTGTGTCTCACTGCCTTGTCCTGGGACTTCTGCCGGTGCTTTGCAGCTTCAGCCTTTTCTTGGCTTTTTCATGAACTCTGTGGGGAGAGGGAGAAGTGCTGGACACTGTGTGTGGCTGCCAGGGTGGGCAGGGGCTCGGTGGGGGAGTGGGGACCAGGGACACCCGCAGCCTCCAGCCCTGCTCTGGCTGCTTACTGGCCACAGGAGCTGTGAAGCTTCCTGAGCATCAGGGTTGTGGAACGCTTCTTTTTTTCCAGTGTGTCAAAACAGCTTTTTCCCTCTGCCTTGTTCTTGGAAATGTTTGAACTGTTTTTGCTAAAACTTCCCTGAGAATTTCAGCCTGAGGCAGATGCTCAATATGGGAAACATCAGAGTGAAAAGCCTTGCGCTGCAGAAAGACAGAGGCGAGGGATAATGGGGCTCTGGCTGGACCCGCAGCCGGCAGCGCTGGGCAGCCACGGTGTTTACAGAGAGCTCGGGGAGTCTCTGAGGAGAGCCAGCACTGCTTGCATATTAAACCAGGAATTGCAATTACCAACAGAAAAGGGCATTTTTATAACACTTTTATTGGAGTCTTAATGAACAAATAAAGAAGTGGAGAAATCTGCACATGCGTTTGTGAGATATAAAACTGACTGAATCGAGATGAAGCAGCAAGAAGTGTTGGCTGCTCTCCTTTCCACTGGGTGGGGAGAACAAAACTGCAACGAAGGGAAAGGAGAGGGACAGGAGAGTGGGAAGAATGCTGAAGTACGTGATCCAGGAACAGGGACTCCCCGGTAAGTGGTTGTAAGTGGTTCCTGTGACCCCAGTAAGAGGTATAAGGTGGCTCAGTAGAGCTGTCTGTTGTCCTCCCTCTGCACTGCGCTGAGGGAATTTGCAGGGATTTCAGAGGGCATATTGGAAAAGAAATTGGAAGCTGGAGAAAGGTAGAAAAGTGTGGATTTGGCCCCAGAATGGGTACAGGCAGGAGGTGCTGCACTGCCAGCATTTGGGCACCAAGCACTGGCTTTGTTCACATCGAGCCCCAGGATCCCCCACACAGAGCTTGGGGGAGCTGAGGGGACAGGTGGAGTCTGGAAAGCCAGCGGGATGTCCCCAAATACTCTGGGCTAAGAAACACCTGTGTTACGAGCAGCTTATGTGGTGCCGAGGGTGATGGGGCGCATCAGCCGCTGCTGGAGAGGTGCACTGACAGGAGGGGCAGCGCAGAGATGCGTCGGGTGCCGTGGGGAGTGGGACAGCCGCTGCCGGGACCAGCCGGGAGGGCAGAGCCGGAGCTGCTGTGCTCGTTCCCCTCCCTGCTCCTGGTCTGTCCAGGGACTGGAGAGCCACAGAGCTTTGGAAACTGCTCCAGAGCCTTTCCATGTCTCGGGGGCGCCCTGTGTCGCTGGAGGGGCGCCCTGTGCCACTGGTCCCCCAGGGCACGGCAGACCCTCTCTTCCTTGTCAGCACAAGTGGCTCCAGTGGGGCTCCTGCCAAACACTTCCCAGGATGATTTATGATGCTCCTTCAGCTCACTTCGAACTCTGGCTTCTCCTTCTCTTCAGTAGAATTTAACTTGTTTGCCTGGAATATTAATAATTAAACATCAAGGAATTGCATCCCAAGCAGCTTCCTCAGAAGCGTGTTTGTGATTGTTTTCAAGCGCCCAGCGCCGAGTTGGGGCGGCTCTTTGATGGGATTTTGCTGCTTTCAAACCGCTGACACCAGTAACCCCATAAATTAGCAGCTGATGGAGGGAAATCTCCTGGCTGCGGCTGTGGGTTTTTATGGTTTGATTTGTTAATAGGAGTTTTGGGTCACGGCCAGAATCCCTTACCCAGCTCAGGGAAGGGTTTGCCCCACGGTGCGGTGGCGACGCCGGGCTGTGCCGTGCGGGGCTGCGCTGGCGGGAGCCAGCACCCGGCGCTGGGAGCGGCTGCTGTCGGTGCCAGGGGCGTGCGGGGCTGCGTGTGCCCACCCCGTGCCCAGGGGTCTGTGACCGGCAGGTGGGAGGGGGTGTAATGGCAGAGGGGAGCAGGCGGGCTGGGCAGCGGGACGAGACTCCGCCGGAGCGTGAGTTCCCGCATGGATGGGGGTGTCTGGTGCAGGTGGAGGCTACAGCCTGAGAGTGGTGTTTGCTGTGATGGAGTTTGCCTGTGATGGTCTCAGCTGGGAAGGGGGATTCTGCCTTCTTTCCCTTCCCTCACATTCTTCTGGTGTGAGAGGGCAGCTTCTCGTGTGTCCGTATCGCTCTCCTTCCCTGCAGAGCAGCATGAAACAGGGCGGGGTGGCATTCACTGCCTGGCACGCGGGGGGGGCAGGACCCAGCCCCGTCCCTCCTGCCAGGACACACAGCGTCGTGAGCTCGAGGAGGTGACGGTGCCCGGCATGGAGGGGTTCACCTCCTCCACAGGCACGCGCCTGTGGTCCCTGCCTGCAGCAGAAGCAGCTGCTATCCAGGAATCGTCTTTTCTAACACCAAACGTGTTTCTGAGAGCGTGGCCGAGGCAGGAGCCTTCTTCCTTGTGTCCTGGCTGGGCTCCTGCAGTACCGAGCATGTGGAGTTCCTGCCTGTGGGTGCTGGTGTCCGGAGAGCCCCAGGCTCCCTCCTGGAGGGCAGAAGGCCAAGTGGGATCCCTGCAAGTAGAGGGAACCCGTGCTTCCAAACTCCAGGGCAGAGATGCTACTGCAGGAAAGGAGCTAATGGCACTGCTGGTATTTGTGTTGAGCCCGGGCAGCAGCCAGTGCTGGGGTGCAGAGTCCCCAGGCAAGGGAGTCCTGTGTGTGAAGGCGCCGTGGGGAGGGGTCTGGGGTCCTCATGGCAGGGGCAGTGCTAAGAGCCGGGCTGGCGGCGTCAGCCCTGCCCAGCCTGTCCTGCTCTCCCACCCTCGGCGTGGCTGCTGGAGGGGTCCTGGAGAGGCCACGTGCTCTGGGGTCCTGCTCCTGCCTGTCCCCGGGGCCGAGGGTCCGCACCCGCCCGTCGTCCATCGTGCTCCCACCCCTTGCTGTGGGGCTGAAGCCTCATTTATTCTGAAGGGAAAAGAATTCACATCTCACCGACCAACGGGAACCCAAATACAAATAAATTTCTCTCAAAGTGCAGTCGTTGGAGAAAACTAAAGGCCGTTAGTCAGGCTGACATCAGAGGAGCCGCATTCCCTCTGACAACCCGCACAGCCTTATGTTTTATTCACTAGGCCTGAAAAATACCTTCCCGAAGAGGGGGCCCATAAATAAACCAGCGTGATGAATATTACACAGGATAAAAACTGATAAAGCCGGGCTCCAACCAGGAGCTGCACGACGAGGTTAAAAAAGCACAGGGGTTCATTACGTCTGATCCAGCGTGATGGGCCGGGGGGTGGCTGTTGGGATGGGAAGGGGAAGCATTTGTGGGGATACTTCTGGATCCTGGGAGAGGGGGGAGTTAGAATAGGCCAAGCCAGCCTGCCCTGGCCATGTGGGAGAGGCGGCACGAGCAGGCTGGGAGCATTGCAGGGTTGGGGGTGTCTCGGCAGCACCTACAAACCTTTGAAAAGTTCCTCTGCTCTTCTTGGAAACACCAGGCTGGACCCCGTGAGGAGCAGAGCAGCCCCTTGCCCTGCTCCTCCCCACCACGCAGGAGGCAGGAACCTTGAAATACGAGCACTTAGCTTTTTATTACCCCATTTAATTGCTGCCTGACAGCCTAATCCAGCATTAAAAACACCAGAGCTCAGGGGAATTCACCATTGTTATTCAACATGTATCTCTCTCCGTGCTCAGAGGTCCCATCTGCTGCCTCCTTCCACCCACTTGCTCGTGGGACATGCTGGTCGATCCTTGGTCCTGCTGGTGGGGATTTCTTCCCGGTGGAAGTGATGGGTGACAGGAAGGGGGATCAAGAAGGGGGAACAAGGAAGGGGCTGCTGCTGGCAGGGCCCCTGGGCAGTGGGGAGAGAGGGCTGGGGCTGTTGGAGTGAACCCGGGCCAGTGTCAGAGAACCGTGGTGCTCACAGGCAGTGCAGCTGGGATGGAAACACCCGTGGCTTTTCCCAGCGCTGCACATGTGAAAAACAGTTCGGGAAATCACTTTTCCTTCCTGCCAGCACTTAACCCGAACCTCTCCGCAGCAGCGGCGGAGGGGCCGATCGCCACAGCTTTGGAGAGGCCAGTGAGTTATAGTAATGGACACTCTGCAAACTGTCTGTGCTGCCCATAAATCCATACCCTCCTGGAAGTGCAGATGGTCCATAATCGTCCATCATCCCAAGTGAGCGCGGCCGTGCCAGGGTGGGTTTCTCCTCGGAGGCTGCTGTTTCTGCAAGCTCAATGGAACCACGGCGTGAGCTCTCTCCATAATGGAGCGCGAGCGGCCCCGCACCCCCGGGCTTTAGGGGGGAACAAACAATAGGTATCCTGGGGGCTGGGGCTGGTGCAGAGGAAGGTGGCAGGGCCGGGGGGTGAGCCCTGCTTGCTCTGGTTCTGGCAAGCACAGTGTTACCCCCAGTGGGGTGGGGGTTCAGGGGCTGTCCAAAGGCTGCTGCCCCTCTCTGCTCGCTGCACTGGTGCTGGGGCACGAGCATTAGTACAAATTCCAGCCGTGGTGCCTGTGGTGCCCTCTGACTCCGCCTGGGAATGATGCCAGCCCTGGCTCCTGCTGCAACGCCCCCAACCCGGTGGCTCAGGCTCTGTCCCAAGGCAGTGGTCTTTGCCTGGGGGTACAGGAATTGGCCCCTCCTGAGCCGTGGGCTAGCAGAGCCTGGTTAGGCCGGTGGGATTTTGTTGCTGTGGCAGCCTGGCTGGTGCCTGCTGTGCCAGCAGGATCCTCAGCAGCATTTGGGACCTGCTGGCATTGCCCACTTCAGAGCAGGTCCCCAGCCACCTCCCTGGGGACTTGTCCTCCCCATGAGCCCAGGCTGCCATGCCAGCTCTGAGCTCGCTGTCCCCGGTCCTGGGACTCCTTGCTGCTCCAGCCCCTGCCTGTCCCTGCGATGCTGTCCCTGTCCCCATCCCTTCCACTGTGCCACCTGGCCCTGGCCCCTCTCCAGAGGGGACCTGCATCAATGGATCGATGCCGACAGCCGTGGCACAGGGAGCTGGCGATACCCAGCCCTGGTGCTAAAGGTCTGGATTGACTCTCCCACTGGAGTCAATCCTGGCTTGGCTAAGGTGACTTTATTTGGTATTTAACATCTCAAACGTGCATGTCTGCGCTGGGGGATGCGGGTGGCTGTGATGTGCTTGCTTGCAGTTCACAGCGGTTCCTGGTACTGAGGACCTTGCCCCTCGTGTGACAGCTGTCGCCAACCCCTTTCCATGGGGCGATTCGGCCCCACGCCAGCAGTCCTGGAGGTGGGCAGGAGAGAAGGAGGATGCAGAGCTCAGAGCTGCTTCGGTGCTGCGGGGAGCTGAGCACGAGCAGCCGCCCCGGCCTTGCCAAGAGCCCTACTGACCAGAACGCCCTGGCACAGCCTCCAAGCACCTCCATCGACATTTTTGCATCTTGCTTATGGCACCAGGGCCCGCCGAGGCCGGCACGTGGCAGGCAGCTGGCGGGAGCACTGGGCACACTGTAATTGGGTTGGAGCTCTTGCTGCCAGTGTTGGGGGGGTCTCTTTCCTTGAGTAATGACCTGGAATTCGATCACGCGGCTTTTATTCAATTGTGAGGCTGGAAGCGTAATTGTGCAGGATCAAAGAGAAGCTGGCACTGCCGCGAACCAGGACCTGCAGGGCTGAGGGAGAGGAGCCACCCTGGGAGATGAAAATACCCCCAGCAGGCTGCTGAGGGACTCCAGCTCCTAATGATGGAGCCACTCTCATGCAGCCCTGATGCCCCAGTGGCTGCTGAAGGACAACAGTCTCCTCTGCCGAGCTGCCACCAGCCTCTGGGGCCGCTCTGCCCTGTGCCATCAGCCAGGACCTCAGTACCAGGACTTGGACCCGCTGGAGCTTAGTCAGCCAGAGGGAAGGTCCTGGACACAGCCTGTCCCAGCATGTCCTGGGGGCCGCAGGGGGTGCCAGCAGGGCTGGCGCCTGGCAGCAGCACCAGGTGCCACAGCAGCCCCACTCACGCAGGCGCTGGGGCTGCTGAGGGCAGCGCTGGGACCGGCAGGACGGGCAGGGACAGCAATCGCGGCAGTGATTAATGGCGCGCTGGCAGAGCTGACAGCTCGCGGTGCCCGCGATGGCAGCGAGCAGCTGGATCCTCCGCTCCCGACAGGCTGCTCTGGGCCCCTGGCTTCAGGGCCGTGCCTCGCCAAGGGCTCGGGGTGCCGGCCGGGCTGCGGGAGCCGTGCCGGCTGCTCAGGCCCTGGCGGTTCTCCCCGCTCCGGCCGCTCCTGCAGCGGGGAGGGCTCGCGGCCCGTTCGGACGTTCCGGCAGCATCGCTGGGTTTATTAAGCTAATAAAGCACCGTTAAGTACCCGCACAGTGGAGCCCCCTGAGGTCTCCTTATGTGCAGAGAGGAGCCGGGGGATCCCGGAGCCTGGCGCCGATGATTGCTCTGTCACGCTAATAGATGGAGAGGAGCAGGTAGCACTGCGCCAGGCTGCTGCGGGGTGGCCGCTGCGGCACCGAGCGCGCCGGGTGCGCGGCTGCCTCTCCTCACGAGCCCTCTCCGCCGTGCTCGGGCACTTCGTGAAGCCCCTTGGTGCCCCTCTGCGCTGTCTTGGGGGCTTCTGGCCCTCAAGGGGCTGCGCAATCAGGGGATACTGGTGGCATCTCCCTTAACCATCCCTGGCGCCTGTGGCTGCCCGGTGCTGGAGTCGAGCAGGGAAAACGTTGTCTCACCCTGTGCCTGGGGCTCTGCTCCATTCCTGGCCGCGGAGAGCTTCTGTTTTTTAAAACCAAGCAGGTTTTAAAAACCTGGCCACAGGTTGGTGGAGAAACACCTGATCCTGAGAACCTGATGCTCCCACAGGGTTTGCGAGGGGCCCAGAGCACCCCGGGATCACCCTGGGATCGTGATGGCTCGCAGCCCTCCCGGTGCTGCTGTGCTTTCTTGTGGGTGCTGGTTGCAGGCAGTGCTCCGGCAGCATGCAAAGCAGGCCCTGTGTAATAGATAATAATTAATAGACTGCTCTGGTGGCAAGCTAGGTAAGTAGATAAATAATTTTAATTATCCTTGGGGAGGCTGTAAAATTCGCACACAGCCCTTTATTAAACTCTCTGTTTACAACAGTCATTTATATTGTGTGTCATTTTGCATAAAACCCCCTTGGGGCCGAACAGCGCCGTGTAACACCGTCCCTGGCACCGCCGGCACCGCCGCTGCTCGGGAGCCATGAGGGGAGTGCAGCGACAGGGACCTGGGGGACACGGACACCCCAGCCAGAGGGCAGCTCCGGGTCTGCCAGGACCCCTTGATGCGCTCACCTGAAGCTGAGAAGCCAGGGGCTGCACCCCAGCCCTGCCCAGTTCTGCTCCCCTGGGGATCCCTGGGGGTCGCCCAGGCCCCAGCTCCTTCCCAGTGGAGTTGATGGGTTTGTGCTGATGGCAGGGTATTTTTTCCTCTTTTTTTGCGCATGTCTCTCAAAAGAACCATAAATTCCAAGCTGTGAAATCCCGCTGCGTCAGCAGTCTGCAAAATGAAGTGATATTAAACGTGACAAAAGTCTCTCTAATTCACCCTGGCCAGTTCCTGCTTCCCTCCCCGAAGCTGTAATTGAGAAGTGGAAGAATGGAGATTGCCGTTGTCCCTGCCTGGAATCCACCGAGCCATTCAGGCCTGCGAATCTTATTAATTAAGGATTATTTACAAATAACTCTGCTCTGGCTGTGCCGCACACGCTGCCCTGTGCACACGTGCGTTCTCCCTCCTGTCACATGCATGTTCACATGTGCTCCCCGAGCCCTCAGCTCCAGAGCCTCTGCTCATCGCTCCAGCTCCCAAAGGGCTTCAGGGATGGTTTTGCTGGGGCGGGGGGACACAGGAGCGAGCTGTACCCTGGCTGTGACCCTTGATGTGACCCCCACATGCCCCTCACCGTGGCAGCAGAGCCGCTGCTCGCTTGCTGCAGTGACCTCGCTGGCAGAGCTCCGCACTCCACGTACTAATCCTGTTTCAGTGGCAGATCCGGCAGAGTCCCTGCCAGCGTCAGGACAAGTCTTCGGGGATTTGAAGTCACTTTTACAGGAACAGTGTGTGTTCCTCTGCTCCTGGATGGGTTCTGTGAGGGTGCTTTCAGTGCTGGAGGGGTTGAGTGATGCTGCTCTGGCGCCAGAAGTGGCCAGGCTTTGCCCGGTGCCCTTTGCTCTCCTGGCTAAGGGGATGTGTGACCAGGATGCCCTGTAGCCCCTACCTGTGCCGGGCAGGCTGTGAGGAGAGGGTTTGTGCTCTCAGGAGCAGCAGCTGCCCTGGTGAGCACTGGCAGGTGGTGGCTGGGTGGCCACTGGCCCACGGAGCAGCTGCCTGGCCAGCACATGCAGAGGGTCAGCACAGCAGCCCAGCAGCGAGGAGCAGGGGCTGTCGCCAGCCCCGGGGAGCTGCTGGGGACCTCTCCTGCACTGCAGCAGGTGCTGCCACCCCGGTGCTGTCCACGCCCACCCCGCTCCAGGCACGATGAGAGATGGAACTCTGTGGAAGGCCGTCAAGTAATTGTTATAACGGGTTTCCCCACAACGGGGCTGACATTTGTGTCGTTAATTTTAAAACACTGTTTCTTCTCTGTTAAGTCAGACTCATTTTCAACAAGCTGAATAAGTCTTCCTGCCTAATTACGGACTCATGTTTGATCGTTTCCTTCCCATTTGGTTTTTGTTCCTGTCCTGGGAAGGTCAGTAAGATGGCAGGGCAGAGCGCTGTGCTGTGCCGGTGTTCCCGGTCCAGGTGATCCCGGTGTATCCCCACAGACAGGCAGCTCTCCCTTTCTCTCCTCTGGAGTGCACAGAGACCCGTGCTGCCCATGGGTGAGGTACAGGGAGTGGTTTGGGGACTCAGTGCCCAGGTGGTTTGGGGACCTGGAGCAGGGGTTGTCTGGGGACTCGGAGCGGGAAGGAGCATTCCCCCACCGTGCTGGGCCAGGGCTATCAGTTTTTTTAGCAATCGATGGTATTGACGCCGTGCTAGCTGAGGAGGCCACTGGAGGGCTGTTCTTCCAAATCATTACACTTAGAGCTGAACTATCCCCTTTTCATATAAATCCTGACAAATAAAGGTAAAACGGGACCTTTCCCATAGAGCTGCAGCCCAGAGTCAGGATTGGCACTGTGTGGGGCACCCGTGTCTCGGGGTGAGCAGGGCTGGGAGCAGACGAGCCAGGGACAGGAAAACTGCTCTGGAAGGACTGTCACTTTTGGATCCCCTCTGCTGCATCTCTCAGTGAGATGGGAGACCTCCCAGCAGTCTCTCCATGCTTAATATCCAGAGGGCACGGGACGCACTTTGGGGATAGACCCTAAACGTGACCATGCTGATGGCATCAGTGGGAGCAGGAGCACCCCGAGGCGTCTGGGGAGCAGGACGTGCCTGTTTCCCTGGGGCTGGCATCCCCGCCCCTCCTGGTGCACGCTGTGTCCTTTGGAGCTGGGCACGCAGAGCTGCTCCTGCCCGGGCACAGAGCTGAGGGCACCCACGGATCCGGCACAGCGGCTGCAGATGGGCTCAGCGGAGAGGGGGCTCTTTCCATTTACTTTTGTAGTTTTTCATTTCAAGATGAAATTAAGCTGCATAAAGAAAACCCCGACCTTTTTTTACAGCACTGCATCAGTACATCCCTCGAGGGGAAAACACTCACACGGAGGTTTTCCTGCACTTTGCTTGTCCTCGTGTCTCCGCTCGGCGCTTTCAGAACGCTCGCCCCTGGCCAATTATCCGCGCACTGGGTTCGGTGCTTTGGGGTTTGTTTCTTCTTTTGCTATTGTTTCCAATCAATTTCACAGTAGGTTTGTGATTGGGATAAAAGCCTCCCCTGCTCTCCGCTCGCCTGGCCGCCTTTTGTGTCTCTGTGTCCCTGCTGATGCCATCCCAGGGTGGGCAGGGTGGATGGGTGCTCCTTGTCCATGGCTCACCTACTTGTGCTCCAGGGCTCACCCCGTGCCCAGGTGTCCACAGCCAAGGATGCCCCAATATCCACGATCTTCTCTCACAGTCTTGTCCTGCTCAGCTGCTCCATGTTCCTGCAGGCTGTTCTGGTCCCCCTGTCCCCACTGGCTTCATTCCAGGCATTCTCCTAGCTCCACATCCTGGTGTCATCCCAGAGTGGATCTGTCTCCTTGTGCCGTGTCCCGCCAGGTTCTCACGGAGAGGCTGAGCCGCAGGTTAATTTACAGCATGTGGGGAGCGCGGAGGGGAAGAGCTAAATAAGTCATGAAGCCGGATCCCAACAGCACAATTAGAATCCTCTGTTAATGATTATTTATGGGGCTGGGAATGCTTATTTAACCTGACTATATTAAATATTAAACCAAATTATAATATTTATACCGGTATTTACAACAAAAGGGGGCAGCGGGCGGCTGGGGCAGCGGCAGGTGAGTGAGTGAGGTGTGCCCAGTGCCAAAGGGGTTGTGGGCAGCACTCAGGGGTCGTGGGGACCAGAGGAGCAGTCCTGGCTCTGTCCCTTACCCCAGCCCAGCCACAGCCTTTAATGTAAATGGCAGGAATGCTGCTGGAGGAAGGGGAGGACTTTTGGGTGGGAGATGGTGTCTTCTAAGAAAGAGAAATATCAGTCATCAACTGGGACAGTAGAAGCCAAAGGAGCCCCTCAGCTGGTGTGGGGTCAGAGGGACGTGCTGTACCCAGAGCAGTGCTTTGCTGCTTGTTTTCCCCTTGGAGTTGGAGGTGACAGCTGGGCCTTGGGGTCTCCGCTCGGGGCTCTCGCTGTCCCCACTCAGGGCTGCCAGCTGCCTGGGGCTGCCACATGCTGGAATGCAGCTCCTTATGGCAGAGCTGTGGCTCCAGTGCCACCGGCTCTCGAAGCTGCAGGAGTTCAGTGCAGATCCCTCTGTGCTCCCGAGCTGCTGTGATTGCTGGTTCTGCAGCCCATTGCAGATAAAATGATGATTAAGGGGTCCCACCCTATAAGCAGACAACCATGTTGACCTTATTTAGGTTCCTAATCAATTTGCCCCTGGTGTGATTAATTGAGATGCTTGCCATTGATTTTCTGTGAGACAGGAGTGGCTGAGGTGGGATTCAGTGGGATGCCTTCAGGGAGATCTCTGCAGCGGCTGTGCAAGGCTGAGCTGTGGAGTTCTCAGCCAGGCAGGATTATCCCAGCTCTCCTCGGCCATGGCTCCCAGGGAAACCTCCCTGCTCTGCCCATGGGAGGCGTGAGGGCTGGTCATGGAGCTCCAGGTGGGATTTGCACTCCCTGGGAGCCCTCCTGCATCCTGCAAATGGTGTCATGGATACGGGACCTGGGAAGGATGGTGTGCTCTTCTGAGTGAGCCAATGGCTTGGGAAAGAGTCCCCACAGCCGCTGCCACTGTCAAACGCTCTGCACGGGGTAGTGTGACCCCTCCCCGAGGTGTGACCCCTCCCTGAGTGTCCCCGATGGAGGTGCTGTGGGATCACCAAGCACCACGACCCCATGTGAGCTGCTGGAGAGGGAAAGGCCCTGACCGGAGCCACCGGCTGGGGGTGAAGGACCTACAGCATGGATGATTGGAAAGGATTTTCCAGCTAAATTGCTGAGCAGATGGATTTACTCTGGACTGGTCCTTGTGGACTCTGGAACATTTTCTCTTCTGTCACAGTTCCTTTTTATGACCTGCCATTTGCTCCAGCAAGCGAGAAGTGAGCCCTTGGCATCCAGCTCCTGCTCCGGCTGCGGTTCAGGAACGCAGCGGCTTCGCTGCCGGGAGCCACGATTCCTTTTCAGGAAAGTGCTGGGGCCTGGCAGGATGCCCCTGCCCACTCTGGCTCCCCGGGCACGTGGGGCTGACAGGGGCCGGAGAGGTGGGAAGGGGCAGCACCGTCTGAGGCAGAGGAGCTGGCAGCTGCCGGCGCTGGGGGATGCTGTGCCAGAGATGCGGCCGCGGGTTTATAATGCGTGGCGACAGCCATTACAGTGACCACCTGCAGCGGGTGCGCATCCAGCAGGGCTCCGGATGGGAGTCTGTGGCACAGGGGAAGAGTGAAGCCCCATCCCGGCTTGGCAGACCCCTCTGTGGTGGCAGCATGGGCAGAGGGACAGTGGTGGCTCCAGGGAGGGGACTGGGTTTTCCCCTCGCTCCGCCGTCAGTGCTTCCATGCGGTGATTCCGTCATCGGCGCTTCCACGTGGCGATTCCACCCGCTCTTTTGGCTTCTACTGTCCCAGCTGATGACTGATATTTCTCTTTCTTAGAAGAAGGGGAAGGACGACACCATCTTCCACCCAAAGCCCTTCCCCTTCCTCCAGCAGCGTTCCTGCCATTTACATTAAAGGCTATAACGGGTTGGAGTAAATGGAGCAGGTTTGCAATTAGTTTTCCAAGTACTTATCTCATTAAAGTAAATGAATTATTGATTTAGTGACACTCATGCTTTTAGTGAGCGGCACAGTGCCATCCCTGCTCCGTTGCTGGCTCCCCGCAGCCGGCCCTTGCACGCCTGCTCCCGTGAGCACACGTGTGTGGGCACGAGGGCAGCGAGTGACCGCTCTGCCTCCTCCTTGGCTTTGGAGCCAACACAGCCAGGGCTGGGCATGACTCAGTCCGTGGGAGCAGGAACGTGGCTTTGTGAGGGACCCTGTTGAGGTGTGGCTGGGAGCAGAGCCCACGGGGAGGGATGGGCTGGGGCCCTGTTGGCTGAGGACTGTGCCCTGGAATGCTGCTGTGGACATGGCAGCTGTGCCGGGACACCTCCTGCCAACCATCCATGCCGTGCAGAGGGCGGGAGGAAGGCAGCTCACCCGTGCCACCGGCGCTTGGCTCGCTCGGGGTCTGTTTGTGCAGCACAGGGCTGGCATGGGGCTGCCGGCCAGTGTGAGGGGACCGGAGCTGCCTGTGGCTCTTCCGGCCATCCCGGCACTTGCAAGGGCAGGGAAGAGGGTGTGGGGGGGTTGCTCAGGACTAGCAGTGTCTGGCAGAGTGTGGATGCAGGAGGATGAAGCACTGATGGGCTGTGCTGGAGCCAAATACTCATGGCTGAACCTGCCACCCCCAGCTAGCTGCTGATTCAGCGCTTTTGCGCTTCTCTGTACAGAGATTTAATCTCTCCTGTAAGATAAAATACTCCGTTAATGGAAACCTGCCTGCTCGGAGCTGGCCCTCGCCACTGTCCAGGCAGGAAGGGCTGCACTGTCCTGCTGAGGCTGTCGATGCTGGCGGCACAGCCGGCCATGCTCCCCTGTAGCTCCCGTGCCCCATGCCTGAGGGGGTGGGATGCGGGGCTGTGGGAGGGATGCCAGTGGGATGAGCCGGGAGTGCCAGACTCCTCCGGCGGTGCCTGCTGTGCCAGCGGGTGCCACGTGGCTCTGCCGGCGGGTTCCACGAACGATTCAGGCACTGGAAGCGCTTTGATCTCCTCGCCGGCAGGAACGAAGTGGTGATGCCACAGGAGCCGCAGTCACCGGGTGGGAGGAGGTGCCAGTGACCAGCAGAAACTGCAGGAAGGATTTCGGGAGGTTCACCGCTGTTGCTCAGGCGGGGTTTGGTGACCAGCGGTGTCGGCAGGGGCTGTGCCGAGTGTCGCAGTGCCGCACGCTCACCTCTGGCCCCGAGGGACCCGCACGGGAGCTGTGCCCAGCCCTGGGCCGGGACCCTGCCGGGCCCCACAGCCGTAGCAGGGAGGGGGTTCCCAAAGCAGGGGCAGCGCCGTGTGTTGTCCCTGTCCCCAGGATGGGACCGCTCTTTCCAGACCCGAGCTGCCGGCTGGGGGACTCTCCTGAGCAGTCCCAGAGCTGCCCTGGGATGGTTCCTTACCCGCCCCACCGGGGCTCCTCTGGGCGCTGCCCGAGCACGTCGTGTCTCAGCTCTTGGCCAGCAGTGTGGAACGGCCCTGGCTCGGCCACGGGCAGAGCAGGACAGCGGGGAAGCGTGTCCTGAGAGCTGCTGTGCAGGAGTCAGCCTCTGCCCCAGCCCCTGCCTCTCCTGCCCCTGCCTCCAACACTGCTGGGAATGGGATGTTTTATATTCCTTAGCTGAAAAAAAAAATCCCTTCTCATTTAATTAAAAATGTTGACATTGTGCCTGGCCATCCCACCCGCCGGAGAAGGTGGTTATAAATTAAACATTAAACCTTTAATGGCCCATAAAGAAATATTCGCTGCTGTTCTGTATATGGGGATATAAATAGAGAGGGCTGTGGGGGGAGGGGTGGGACATTATTGTTCCTCAGCCAGATAATCTTTGCTAATGAATTTAATTAAAAGCAAAATTAATTTAGGATTTTTGGTGGAGAGAATGGGGGTTAAAATGTACTTTGAGAAACTACCAAGAAGTTTCCCAGCAGATCAGAGCCAGGCCTGCCTCAGGTTGCAGCGTGGGGATAGGAGGGGGTGTTGAGGTGCAGCTTTCATGGGATCCATGCAGCTGGGTAACACTGGTTGCATTTCTTGTGCAGACCCCCTGATTCACATCCGGGTGGTTTTAGCTGGGTTGGGATCACCTGTTCTGGCAGGGGGTCCCTTTGAGGCTTTGCGAGGCTCCAGGTAGAGCCGGTCAGCCCAGACCTCTGCCAGAAAAGCAGAGACTGGAGCCGGATCCCCCCAGTAATGCCCAGGGCTGCTCCTGCCTACCTCCCATCAACGCTCTGCCAGGGGTTTCCCTCTCCCACTCTGGCGCATGCGGACAGGGAGGCTCTGGCTGAGCATCCCGCTCCCCGCGGTGGCAGGGCCACCAGAGATCTCTGCCTGGGCTGGAGCCGGGCTTGGCGATTCCCTGTCTGTGCCAGCAATCATGGCACATCCCAGCTGAGGCCCATCCTGGCTGCCGGGCCCCACGTTGCTGTGGGGAGCTTCTCAGAAGGCGCCTTCCCTGGGAAATGCGTTTGGGAAATGCGGCGTTACCATCGCTGAGCCTCCCCCAGGAGCGCGCGGCATCAATTATTCATTGCGGAACGGGCAGGCTGGGCTCCCAGCGCTCCCAGCACTCCCAGCACTCCCAGCCCCGCTGCCGGAGTGCTCTGGGCCTGCTGTGCCATCTCCTGATCCCATCCGGGATCCCGGTGGGCACTTCCTTGGCGAAGCTGTGGAAGAGCTCAGGAGCGGTGGCCGGGGGGCAGGCGGCTCTGCCAGGCCCGCAGGTGCAGGGCTGTCGCCACGCTGCTGGGAACCAGGGAGTTCCCAACCATCTTTTTTAGGATGCCCATGTCCCACAGCTGGGTCTGCCCTATCCTGGGGGAGGGGAGACCCCCAGCCTGGTGAATGCATCGTGCTGGGTGAGAGTGTTTGGAGGGTTTTTATCATAAGAGTGCTAATGGAAGTCAGCACCAGCCTAATGAGCTGTACTCCTCCATGAATCTGATTCATTGAGGCAGGAATTACCATAATTGATTATCCTGCTGCGCGGCTGAGAACCGTGTTTGCTAACACGAGTGCCTGGGAACAGTCTCTGTGCTTCCTGAGCTGCCACCGGAGCAGCCTCCGGACTCTCCGTGGGCCATGTGCTCACTGGGATCGGCCGTGAGCCTGGAGCAACGTCCAGGCATGGGACCCACACTCGGCACCCTCATCTTGGGGTGCTGCTCCTGCAGTGGGGGCTGAGCATCGCAGCTCCGGTGGCTGGGAGCACAGCTGTTGGGCAGGTGGGACTCAGCACTTCCAGGCCTCCAAAGCAGAGGGTACGGACACACAGAGCCCCCCCTCATTCTTTAACCACTCCTGGGATGTATCAGCCATTCTCATTATTTCTGAGGGTCTAACGTGATTGATGAATGTTTGCGTTGGCCATGCTGCGAAAGCCAATTAGTTGAAGTGCAGCTTTCAGGAAGTTTTCTTTGAAATTTGGCTTAATTTCCAAGAAGTGCTCAGAGCCAGGACAGCAGCGGAGCCGTGTGCCGCAGGGATCGCTCTCACAGGAGCGTGTCGCTGTGCTGGGGTGGGCAGAAGGCTTGGGACGCACCAACCCAGATGTGCAGCCAGCACTTCAATGACAGCTGTGTCCTGTCCCCGCCGTGGGGGTGTGTGGGGCTGTGCTTGCTGGGCTCTGGGGCAGCCGAGGGAGGGGCCCATGGTCTGTGGGAGCTGGGTTGGGTTCGAGGTGCACTGGTGGAGCTGAAGGGGGTGGGGGGGTTCCTGCGCCCATCACCCTGGGCATGGTGCTGGTGGGTGCTGATGCTGCTTGGCCACCCTGGGCTGAGCCCCTGGCCTGGCCACCAGCTCCTGACCAGCACAGGCTTCCCAGTGCCCAGGGAATAACACTCACGTCCGTGCTCATATCCCAACATTGTGCAGTCGATGAGCAGACGGCATCGACTGTAACAGGTTAGTGATGATGATCATTGATTTTAATTCTTACTCCTCTTCCCTGTCTTTTCTAGAGAGCCCAGTGCGAGCGCCGCGGGAGGAGCTGGGCTGAATAAAAGGTACGGAGGGTTCGGATCCCCGTGGCTGCTTGGGCTCTGCCTTGGCTGCTCCCGGGGTCCCCCCTGCACGCTAAACCTGCATGTGGGGGGCTGGCAATGGGTGCTTGGCGTGGGGCCGGCCAGGGCAGGGCAGCACCCTCAGCCCGTGGCACGGGGATCAGGCAGGGGCTGGTGCGCACAGAGCCGTGCACGGGGGAGGGATGGGAGGAAGGCTGCCCACTCCCCTCTGCCAGTGGCCCCTGGCTTCCCCCTGGTGTTGAGCCCCCACGCGGGTGTGACGTGAAGACATGAATCCTGCGTGAGGAGAGCTGAGGCTGACGTGCCTGTGAGTGTCCGTGTGTGCTGACTTTCTGTCTGTCCATACTCTGTGCGGCTCCCTGGAGAAGACAGGGACCCTGTCCCTACGGGGGGTGAAGAGCATCCCACAGCCCCATTCTGGCCCTGACCTGGCAGTTGCCCACCGCAGGAGATGTTCGTCCCCAGGGTTCTGGGAGGAGTCACAACAGCTCAGTGTCCCCAGGCTGAGGCAGGTCATGGCTGATGCGTGTGGAAGGTGGGCCAGACCAGATGCCCTCTGCCAGCCTCGTGCCCGCTGGTCGGGTATGGATGGCTCCTTCCTGTCCTACCTCACCTTCCTCCCTACCTCATGTTGCTGGACTTCACAGCAGTGGGAGGATCCTGTCACGGAGGTGACACCACATCCCCCCAAGGTCCATCCCACTGAGTACAGCACAACCCGTGCTCCCCCTTCAAAGCCAGTGGAGCAGAGGAGCAAAGAAAGCTGAGGGACTGGAGAGGATGAGTCTGGTGCATCCACTGCTCTGGGCCCTGGCATGGGCTGGGGGTGCCAGTGGGACCAGGGGGTGATGGGGGGGGTGGGCCAAGGCAGTGGCACTGTGCTGAGGAGCTGCCAACATGCAGCACGATGAAGAGGTGTCTGGCAGGGGAACACTCCCGTCCTTGGCACATACAGGACAAGGATGGAGGTGACCTGCTGGGAGGGGACTGTGGTCTGGAAGGGTCCTGAGATCCCATGGGAAATGTGGAAAAAGAGCTACTAGAAGGAGCAGAAAGGCTGGGTGGGAGCAGGGCTTGCAGGCAGCACGAGCCAGGATGAGTGGGACGAAGGCTGGGCTGTGGCTGTGAGCCTGGGGGGCACATGCTGGGCAGCTGCAGCAGTGAGGGCTGTGGGGCTGGGGCTGCCCCCACCTCTGGCACCCATGTCTTTAGTGATGTCTTGGTGGTTCCCTTCCTGTGCTGAGGCAGGGGCTTTGCTCCCTCCCAGTGTCCTGCTGCGTGTGGGGTCGGAGGTCACAGATCAGTCCTGGGGCTGCGGGCGACTGCGGGTGCTGGAACTGGACTGTGGTCACTGGTCTGGAGAGATGTGTCCCCGGCGGAGGAGAGGGCAGCAGGGAGGGTGTCCTGCTCAGCTGCCCTGTGCCCGGTCTGGGTGGGAGATTTGGGATGTGGCACGGGGGCTCCGTGCTCTGTTTGTGCAGGTGTGGGGGCTGCAGTGGGAGAGGGTGGAATGGTGCTGGGAAGAGATCTGGGGAGGTGCTCCTGCTGCTGCCCCTGCGCTGGCTCCAGGACGGTTCTGCCCTGCCCGGTGACGCCCCAGGTTTTGTCTGCTGGTGATGGAGGGGTTCCATTCTGCTGCACTGGGCCCCTCTGTCTGTCCCACACAGCAGGGCTGGGGGGTCTGGCAGGCTGGGGGGACCCCAAGTCGTAGATGGAGCTGCATTTACGGGGCACAGAGAGAGAGGAAAGGGTTTGGATCACTGAGATATAAGAGGGAGCAGGGAGCCCCCCGCCCCAGCTGCCTGCAGTGGTGCCTCTGCTGCTTTATCACCCTCTCCTGGTCCTGAATTATTGAGAGTGTTGCTCTCGTTTATTGCCGTGCTGGAGGAGAGCTGCCTCCAGCCTGGTGCTGCTCTGAATATGATTATGGGGCTGGAGATGTCAGAACCAGCTGGGCCCCAGAGACCAATCTGCTGCCCCCCTCACTCCTCTGCTTCCCTTATCCTTATTTATTCCCTCGCTACCACGCCTGGTTCAGTGCTCATGGTCCCCTTGCTCCTTCCACTGCGCCGTGCCCCTGGACGACAGAGATTTAGTGCCTGAGGAGCAGCACTGCCTGGCTGCTGAGCCTGCACTGCGTGCCAGGGGCGGCCGGGGCTTGTGTCCGGGACCCCCTGACTTATCCCTATGGGCCACTCCGTGGCCATCTCTTCGCTGTGTCCCCTATCTGGTCCTGCTGCTCTGTCCCAGGGGTCTGCTGGGGGGGCAGTGCTGGCGCTCAAGGAACGAGTGGCTGTCCTGGCATTGGTGGGGACTTCTGGGTGCCCTCTTGTGCAGGCCATGGTGGCCACATCCCGGGCTGCATGGACTGTCCCCATTGCTCCCCACTGCACACGGGGGCTGGTGGCTGCTGGCTCTGTCCCCCTCGGGCCACTGCTTGGCTGCTCCCAAAAAATGGGGGGACGCTGGGCCTCCCAGGACAGATCAGGGCAGCCGGACCATGGCTGAGCATCCCTGCCTGCCACGACCAGCGATGGGAGCAGGGGGTGATGGAATCCGCTGCGGCCGGTGGGGGCCGAGAGCCGGCTGGCACCTCGCAGGTTAACTGTGAGCGGCGGATTCCCTTATTGACAGGGTAGCTTGAAAAATGCTGAGGCAGGACATCGGCTCCTCGGAGTGTCAGCGGGAGCCCACGCTGCGCCAGCGAGCGCCCACACTGCCGCTGCCGTGGCCCCCAACGCCCAGCCTGGTCCCGGACCCTCTCCCCAGCACCCCTCTCGCCCCTGGGGTTGGCGTCCCCGCACACGCTCGCCCTTCCCTTTGCTCCTCGAAGGCACTGGAGAGGATTTAATTTTTTTCTTCCTCTCCCATTTTTCCCTGGGGTGGATAAGACGCCTGCCCGCCGGGGCTACCCCGCGGCCGCCGTCCGGCCCCTGCCCTCCCCAGCAGCATGTCGGAGGCTGGACGCCGGCTCTGAACCGCGGCGAGCGCTCACGCCGCGAGGGAGGGAGGTGAGCGCGCAGGGCTCCGGGACCGCCGGCCCTCGGCGCTGGAGCCCGACAGCCAGAGGGGACAGAGCCCACCCAGGAGGAGCGGTGCCAGTGCAGCCCGCGTCGGGAGCAGCCCATCGCCCTCCCACCGACTCCCGCAGAGCGCCTCAGCCCCCGCCGCTGACATGATGATGTATTTTTGGGTAGGTACCGCCGCCAAGGGTGGGCACTTCCCTCCCTGTCTGCTGAGGTTTCGCTCAGGATTGGGGTGGTTTCACACCGTTGCTGCTCCCTGGCTGTGCCACCGTCCAGGGAGAGCTTTCCCCTCTGGTCAGCCACTCACTGCCCACGGCTGGCAGCAGCACGCAGGGGATGGGCTGCAGTGCTGGAGACAGGCCTGGCGTTGGGAAGGAATGGGGCAGCGGACAGGGGTCCCTGCCTGGACACTGCGGTCCCGTCCCTGCCGAGGGCACCCCCAACTGCCCTCCTGCCTCTGCACTGCTCTGTCCAAGCCCCATGTGGTGCTGGCCACGGGCAGAAGCTGCCTCCTCTGTCCAGCACCAAACCCTTGCCCCAGCTGTACTTTGGTGGTCACTGGTGGGCTCTGGCACCTGCCCGGGAGCTGTCCTGGGAGGGGGCACGGGTCTGTGGTGATAGTGGGACATTCAGGTGATGGGTCTGTGCGGAGCAGCAGCCCCCTCTCATGGGGTCTGTGCCCTATGGGTGCCCACCCAGGATCTTGACAGATGCTCATGGGGCAGCCCCCATATTTGATCCCAGGCCTGAAATTCCTGAGGCTACAGAGGGGAACCTACCATGGGGACCCTGAGCCCCCTGAGATCCCCTTGTGGACCCCAAAGTCCCTCCACAGCAGTCCCTGCTCAGGGGTTTTGAGGCTTGGGGGACTGCATAGTTCTGTTCCCCTACTGAGCCCAGAGCGAGGGGCATGGCTGGGGAGTGGGCTGGGCGCTGGGGGCTCAGCTCTCCCTGCACTAGCGGAGCACACAGGCCATGGCTGGAGGGGGGACAGGCTGAGACCTACCCCGCCATCTCAAGAGCTTTGTGCAGGGATGGAGAGGAGGGGACATGACAGCATCTGTCCAGGCCCTTTGCTTGGGGCTGGGACACTGAATGTGGGTGTGAGCCCCAGTTTGGGTGCGGCTGGGACGGTGAGCAGAGGGGAAGGGGCTGGAGCCAGCAGTCCCCCACGGAGCTACACTCCCCAGGCAGAGCTGCAAGAGCTGGGCTGTATCGGGCTCTACACCATCCGAGGGTCTTCCCGTAGCATCCCAGCCCTCCAACTGGGGCTGAAAACACCAGCTCCTTCCACCTGCTCCCTCCCGCTCCCTCAGAGATGGTGAGGGGCTGGGGGGCTGCAGCAGTCTGGTGGGGCTTACATGCTCCAGGGACTTGTGCTCCCCTGGATTTGGGATCAGGGAACAGAGTGAGCAGAGGCAGGCAAAGGGGGATGCGGGGCAAGGAGCTTATGGGGAGGAGGAAGAGGATAATGCAAATTCATTGTTTCTCAGGGAAGCAGCTTTCAGGTGTAAGGTGCTTTGTCATGAGGGATGTCGGTGCTGCCACGGCTCCAGAGCCTGCCGGGGCTGGCAGAGCCTCCTGCCTCGGTGCTAATTCTGCTCAGGGACTTAACGACCCACCACAGCTGTGAGAGCAAAGCGGAGCTTCTGCTCGCGGCTCCCTTGGTGCCGTGTGGCTTTGCAGAGCTGGGCCAAGCAGGCACGGGCAGCGTGGGGTGCCCACGCCCGTGGGAGCTCCAGGCACAGCTTCCCACACCGCACTGGCTGTGGGGCGGTGGCGCTCCAGGGTCTCTGTTCCCTGTCCCACGCGGTGCACAGAGCCAGCCAGCCTGGGACGGCCGGTCCTGGCACCGCATGGTGACATCCCCAGCTCTGCTGGGAAGGGCAGGGCGAGGGCTGTGCTCCCGGCGGAGCAGTGAGCGTCATTTCTTGGCATCCTGGGCGTCTCTCCGTCGCGGCGTGGGAGGAAGCGGAGGGTCTGGTATCTCTGCATGGCAGGAGCACTGTGGTGGCCAGAGCAGCCGGCGGCTCGGTCATAACACCTCAACGGGCTGAGATGCCAAAGCAAAATATCTTCAAATGAACAGTAATTCCAGAGAAATTTTGAGTGTGTGGGGCAAGGGGAAGAAGGGGTCTGTAAATATTCTGATTTATAAAGTTTGCCCTGGGTCACAGCGCCTGTTTAACACTAACATCCTGTTTGTGCATTTAAAAAATCTTATTATGAGGATGGAGTGTTTGCTTCCAGAGTGCCTCCAGCCTGGTGCTCCCCCGTGCCCACCTTGGCTCTCACCTGTCTGCTGCTCAGGTGGGTCCCAGCCCACACTGGCAGCGCCACACGCACCCCTGCGTGGGGTGGCTTGGACCCCTCCCGTTGTGTCCCATGTGCTGGCACCCTAGGGGCTGCTGCTAAAGCCCCCCAGCAGCCCATGAGGCACAGCCGCCTGCCAGTTCAGAGGGCTCATTTTCTTGGGAACCCTTTGTCAGGCAGTGGGGGACTCTGGGAATGCGGCATTTCAGGTTCCTGGTCCGCAGTTGCTCCTTCCTTGCATCATCCTCCATCAGTCCTGCGTCACCCTCTATCATTCCTTCCTGCTTCTCGATCTGTGCTGGGCCTGGTGGTAGTGGTGGCCCCAGCCCTGGTGGTGGCTCTGGCCCCAGCGGTGGTGGCCGTGGTCCTGGCCCCGGTGACCCTGCAAGCACAGTACAGCCATTTCCCCTGCTATGGCCCCCTGGCGCTGCCCACCCGGCCTGTAAGCTCAAGGTGCTCGGCAGCAGCTGCTCTGCCACGGTGCTGTTGCTGCAGGTTAATTCTCATTAAATCCAGGGAGCCTAATTGCCATTTCATGTAAATATTTTGTCAAGTGAAAGGGCTTCAGGAAGGGCGGCGCAGGCAGAGGCAAGGAGCCAGGCACAGTGACAGGCTCTGGCTCATCCTGCCCGGGCAGCCAGGGGTGTGAGCTGTGTCCCCGTGGGAGCCGCCGTGTCTCCTGGCTCCCTCCTGGATGTGACTGGCTGCTGGAGGTCCCTGTGCACCAGCTGTTCATGCTGGGTTGACGGGGGACACAGGACGGCTGCAAGCAGGTGCCATTTTGTGGAGAGCACCAAGGGTCCCATCCAGGATTTCTCCCTGGATCCCATTAAACTTCCATGTGCTTTCCCTGCATTCCTGCTCCCCTCCTACTGCCACAGCTGCTGTCTCAGATACTGGCTGTGGTTTGGTCACAGTCCCCTCCTCACCTGGTGAGGTCATACCTGGGTGCTCCATCTTTGGGAATTCAGAGCAGGCAGTGTCTCCAGTGACCTCTGAGAGCTGCTGGAGGAGGAGGAGGAAGGAGCAGGGAAAGACAGAGAGGTTTAACTGGGTGACAAAGAGGCTTGTCAGTCCCTTCTCACTGTCCTGGTCTGTGCCCCATGCTGGGGCCATTCCTGTGGCCGAGGTACTGGGGACGTGGGACCTTCCTTGCCGCACGGACATTCCTTGTCACACAGCAGCTCAGATCTGTCAGTGCCTTCATCTAATTGCTTGATGTCTATGAATAACTACTAATGAGCTTTTAATTAATGAATGCCACGGCTTGGGGGCATTTTGGAGTGGGTGGGAGGAGAGGATTAGGTTGGTACCGCTGTCCCTGGGTGCTTGCTGGTGGGCTGCCAGCACTGCACTCGCAGGATGACCCCAGGGAGGCTGGAGCACCTGATCTTGCCAGTCCAACCTCAACGGCCCTCATGGCAGAGGCTGTGTCTTGCCTGATCTGCAGCTCTCCTTGGCAGCTCTCCCGAGCATCAGCACCCGGCTTTGCCCCGTGGGAGTGTGCTGCAGGGACCACGGGGTCCTATTAAACACCGGACACTGGCAGTCCCCCCACGGCTGTGCATTGTGCCCCCACAGCAGGTCCATGGGCACCACAACATCCCTCTGCTGGGAGAGGATAGCCGGGGGTCCCGGTACAGACTGTGGTGCCAGGCGCGGGATTTCCCATTGCATCCTGTGGGTCAGAATCTGGACACAGAGTTGGGACAGCCCTGGGCTGGCAGCAGCTCTGACGTGTGCTCAGGGCTTGGTGCAGCACGCGCCGGGCCCTTGGCACCTGGATGTGCCGCAGCCGTGCCGCGCCGCCGGCCTGCCTGTCACCGTGTGGCAGTGGGGCCGGGGGGACAGGGCTCCGGGCAGACCTCTGCGCCTCGTTCCTGGTGGATACAGTTCCCAAATGGTGGAGCGTGCCTTGGAGGAGAGCTGAGCTTTTCTGGCATTTCCTGAGGAGCGGACAGCACCGCACTGTCTGCCTTGGGCACCTCCCCACAGCTCTCGGCTGCGTGGCAGGTACGCACCAGGTGCCTGGAGCAGCCAGATGTGCTGCGCTGTCCCTGGCAATTCCCGCAGTGGTTTAGGGGGCGCATGCCCACCAGTGCTCCCAGTGCAGGCTCTGTCCCTTGGCTCCAGCACCGGAACAGTGGCCAAGACCACTCCTGTCCCGGTGCCATGTTGTTCTCCCTCTTCCAGAAAACAAAACCAAGGAGCCCTGAAGGGTTCATTTAAAATAAATAAAAAACTGGGAATTGTGCTGATTTGAAGGAAAGGCAGCCCCATCCTGCGCGGAGGAGCGCAGTGCCAGCCCAGCCCCGAAGGGCAGAGAGAGATGTGCTGAGAACTGCAGCCCTGTGCAACTTCAGCCTTTGATCGTATATCTCACACGTGCCCTTTGCTTTCCCTCTGCTGATATTTATTAGGTTTAATTTTACTGGGACACGGCTGTAAGTGAGACAGATGGAATGGGGTCTGTGCGCCTGGTGAACACATCTTAATTAAACAGATAAATAAACTTTCATTCCAGGAGGCTTCAGTTTCGGAGGTGCTCCTCCGGGGCTGCGGCTCCGCGGGGCTGGGCACAGCCCTGGTGCCACCACCGGTGCTGTTGGCTGGGACTGTGGCACAGTGTCACCGGGAGCAGCAGGGTGAGGGAAACCAGCCAGTGGTGGCCAGCAAGGTGTTCCCCACTGGAGCTGACGGGGGGGTTGGTGTCGCCCTGCCTGGCCAGTGTCCCCCGGGGCTCCCCGCTGCAGAGGGGCATCTCTGCAGCCAGGCACGCGTTGGTGATGGCGGGAGGAGGGACAGAGGAGACTCCAACACTCCTCAGCTCCCAGAGCTGTGCCCATTTCGCTGCTGGCTCAGGGCAGTGCCAGCACTTGTGGTGCTGCCACCGGCCAGGAATGCCTTTGAGTCACCCTGGCCGGAGCCGGCGCGGGGGAGGATGGGCAGATTACCTCATCCTGGAGCCAGTTCCTGCCTCACGTGGTTTGCCTAGTTGGGCACCGCAAGCCCAGTGTGCCAGGCAGTGCCCTGCCGTTGTCACCTCCAGGAGCTGCAGTGGAGCCAGACGGGCCCAGGGCCTTTGGAGCTGCCTGTTGGCTTGCTCCAGGTGTCCATCGCCCTGCGCCAGGGTCTGTGTGGTTCTTGGGTGCGTGCAGGTTCCCGGGGGAGCCCCTCTCCCCTCGGCTGTGCGAAGGGCTGTGGGAGGACGCACTTGTCCCTTTCAGAGCTGTCCCACATCCTTCCCCAGATGCTGGAGTGCACAGGAGAGTGCGGCACCAGGGGCGTGGGGGTCCCTGGGAAGGGAAGCTGGAGACTAGCAGGAGTGTGGGGTCTGAGCACCACGGTGTGCTGAAGGGGTCAGTGCATCTGTCATGGTCCTTGGAGCTGGAGGGGGACACCGTGGTGGGACACCCACAGCGAGCAGTGCCCGGGGATGCTGTAGGCAGCAGATGTCACTGCTGGACCTTTTTGGTGCCCGGTACCACAAGGTGGTGGTGGTGACAAAGCCTTCCCCTGGCCTGGCATCCGTTCCCCAGTTTGGCACCTTGCGGTCCCTTTGGAGTGTAGTCCCCCCAGTCTCAGGACCCCCTGGGAGGGGCTGACACCCCCTTGACCCCAGACACCGCTTTCTCAGGATGTCTCTTCCAGAGCTGTTTGCAGCAGGTTTTCCCTGTGGCTCTGGGCCGGCCATGCCACACACGGCTGCTCTGGAGTGTCTGCAGCAGAAGCGGTAACTGCTGCGAGTGTACCAGGACACTGCAGCATGTCACTCTGCCTGGGGATACTGTGGAAAATCCCAGCTCCAAACGGCTGGTCGTGTGCTGGAGGCTCCGGCAGAGACGGAGCATCAGCAGCTGCTGGCACAGCCCTGCCTTTGTGCATCACATTTGGCCAAGATGGAAACTGAGCTGAGCCCGGGTTTCGTTTCCCACATGCCCCAGCACAATGCCATCCTGGCAGCCTTGGCACTGCCCTGGCTCCGGAGCCGGGCACGGTGCAGCACCGAGGCGTGGGGCACCAGGGAGGGACCCCCGCGGCAGCGCCGGGGCTGCTGCGGGGCCCTGAGGGTGGAGGTGCGAGGTGGGACGGGGACCCGAGCAAACACACGCGTGCGCCCACGCCGGCTGTCCCTCGCGGGCACTGGCACGTAGGCTATTGCCATGGCAGCTGTGACAGCCCTGAGTGTGGTGTGGATGCGTCAGGGCTGCTGGCAGCACCGCAGGCCCCTCGGAAAATCCAGAACACCTCTCGAGCTCTGCCAGGGCTGACCTCTGCCCACCAGCGGGTGGTTCTTGGGGCAGAGGGTCCCCGTCACTCTGGGGAGTGCAGGGAAGCCAGTGCCAGTGGGCAGGACCCCTCACATCACCCCGAGGTGCAGGGGTCCCCGCAGCCCTCCGTGCCTGTGGGACTGGCAGGCGGGTGAGGGGCTCACAGGGCCCTGCCTGGGGCTCCCACGCTTTGGCAGGGTTGAGCAGTGATGCCGGGGCATGCGGGCAGCGGTGAGGCTGCGGTTCGTCCGGCAGGGAGTGCTGCGGGCTGCCGGCCCTGCCCGCCGTGGCGCAGGCCGTGGCGGCGCGTGGCTGTGGGGCCGTGAGGGGCTGTGGGGCCGTGAGGGGCTGTGGGGCCGTGCGGGGCTCCGGGGCCGTGCGGGGCTGTGGGGCCTCGCGTGGCTGCGGGGCCGTGCGGAGCTGTGGGGCCGTGCGGGGCTGTGGGGCCTCGCGTGGCTGCGGGGCCGTGCGGAGCTGTGGGGCCGTGCGGGGCTGTGGGGCCGTGCGGGGCTCCGGGGCCGTGAGGGGCTGTGGGGCCGTGAGGGGCTGTGGGGCCGTGCGGGGCTCCGGGGCCGTGAGGGGCTGCGGGCGGGCGCGGGCCGGCGGCTCCGGAGAGGCGTATCTGGGGCTGCTGCATGGCTCCAGCGGCCCCGGCAGCCGCCGCGGCTCCCGGCGAGAGCGTGTGCACGTGTGCGGCGGTGTGTGCATGGGGGAGCCCCCGGCAGCCCTGCCACCACCGCGGGGGCTGCCGGCTGGAACTGCCGCTGCTCGGCACGACTTCCCGCGGCACCCGTGCTGCACCACCAAAACTCCTGGTAAGACCCTTCCTCCCCTGGGACCTAGCACCGGGAAGGCAGACGGCTCTGCCCGCTCGGCCCCATCCTGCCCGGCTGCTTCCCTAGCGTATGGCCGGGGTGGCGAGGGCGGCGGGGAAGCCATCTGCGAGCGGCGGCGGTGGAGGGGTTAAGTGCGGGATCAGCTGTTCTCATGTCATTACGGATTCTCTTCATTTTATACAGAGCTCTGTTTGATGTCTGAATGCACAGGGGACTCCCCCCTCCTCCTCCAACTCCCACCCCTTTTATTTCGCTCCCGAGCCCTCTCTCCTTCCTCCTCCCCTTCCTTTCTCTCCCGCTCCGCTCTGGCTCACGCACACCCTTTGCAGACCGTGCGCTCAGTGCCAGTGTCTAATGGCCCCGAAGTGAAGAGCCAAGCGCTGCTCCGGCGGCGGCGCGGCCGGCCTGTCGCAGATGAACCCTCCTAACTAGCGCCGAGGGGTCGGGAGGGACGGCGAGGAGGGGAGAGCCCGAGGGGCCAGCCGGGAAGACGAGGATAGCGGTGGATAGCAGTGTGCGGAAGAGGACGGACCCGCGAACAGCTCCACGGCTACCTGTCGACACATGCTGTGCTCCATGGCTAACTCGGGCTGCCTCCTTGTCTCCAACTCAGGCATGCTTCCTCACTCTCTCCCCTGTCCTCCAGCCTTCCTCTACCTCCAACAGGTAAGCCACCCTCTCCGGGGGATTTTTTTGCTTTCCGGTTCACACGTGTTTCTGGCTGGTTCCCTCTCGGCAGAGGGTAAGAGCTTGACAGGTTCCTCCCAGTCTCCCCACTCCAGCCCCACGGCACTCGGAGTTGTGCCGCTGTGGTGGCTCGGGTCCTCGGCTGCAGCTTTTGGGGGTTTCTCTGGTTTCCCTGCCGTGGTGGCGGGAGCACGGCCAGGGCAGAGGCGCGGGCAGTGCGGCAGGCAGAGCCGCCGGCGCGGGTCCAGCGCTTCCCCGCCTCGGCGCTGCTGCCGCTTGGCGATGATGGATGCTCGGATAAAGGAACGAGGCTCCTGCGTGGCCTGAGCAGCCTCCAGAGAGAAGGGAAGGTGATGAGCTTATGCGTGCACACGTGTGCACGTATGTGTGTGTGTGCTCACACCGCGCGTGTCCACAGCTGGGCCGCGCGGCCGGGCGTGCGTGGGTTTGTCCCGCTGTCACAGGAAGGTGCTGCAGAAGGACTGGGGGGATGTGGTGCCAGGCGGGTGCCGGGCTTGGGCAGCCCGGATGGAGGGTGCTGAGGCCGTCAGTTTGGTCCTTCACCCGGTCCAAGGTTTTGCTGTCCCACAGGGCTGCCCCGATTCCTGTGCTGGACCCTGAGTGCCAGGTTTCTAGGCCCATCATCCCAGGGGAAGCGCAGCTTGGGAGAGACAGCATCTTCTTCAAATGCCTCTGTGCTGCGTCGGAAATCCCGTCTCCCAGCCAGGCAAACCACTCCATTTGTGCTTTCAGGAGTTTAAAAATTCATGGCATCCTCCCTGCGCTTGGCGTGGCCGGCGCGGTTCACCCAGTGGCGAGGACAGGCACACAGGTGCCAACCCTCCACCCAGCGTGAAAGGCTGTGGAGCGTTTGGTCCCTTGGGATGGCTGTGGCCGGTGTCCGAGTGGGGTCGTGGCCAGAGCGTGGCCGGTGGTGGTGGGGATGGCAGAGCCCAGGGTCACTCTCTCCCGCACTGACAGTGGGGCTGGGGAAGCCGGTGCTGGTTACACAAGCGTGGGCACGGGGGGCGTGGGGGCTGCGGCAGGGGCTGCCGAGGCGGGCGCGTGATTTATTGCACCCTCCTACGGGCAGAGCCCAGGGAGAGCCAGGGCTGCGCTGCATCTTGGTCTTGTCTTCCCAAAGCTGCACCAAGGTCCCTGTGGCTGATGCACATCTGACACTGAGCGAAAACTGTCCCTGAACCCCCACCAGTCTGGGGGATGGATTCTGTCCCTTTGAACGGAGCACATGGATACTTTGCGCCGGCAGCCAGTGCAGGGCCCAGAGCCTCTCTTGCAGCACGGGAGATGTCCCTCTCCAGCTGGGATCCACTTGTCCCTGGCCGCACAAGGGACTCAGCTGTGCTACTCTCTTGCCCTGCAGAGCACTCTGGTGTGGATTGGCCTGGGTCTGGTGGCAACGGGAGCATGGTGGGCAGATGGGTGCTCCCACTGCCCGCAAGGCTGGGCAGAGCGAAGCTGGGGGTCCCTGGGAAGCAGCAACTTCTCCTGGATGCACGGCTCTGCGCCTGGCAACTCCCAGTTCCCCCATGACCCTGCCTGGTTTGATTTGACCGTTGTGTTCCGCATCTCTTCCTCCCTGCTCTCCCAGAAGCCTCCTGCTCCTTGGCAGCAGCTCTGGACTTGCAAGCCAGGAGGAGGGTTTTATTACAGGATTTGGAGTTGGATTTGGAGTTGATGAGCACGATGGAGGTGAAAATCTCCGTCCTCTTCCTGGGGTTTATCCCGGCACTTGGGAACAAGTGTTCCCAGTGCATGTCACAGTGAGGCATCAGGGAGAGGGACGTCACTGGCAGCCATCACATGGGGCAGGGGCACGGGGCATGCGCTGCTGATGGGCCCCTCAACGGGTGTGCCTGGCACCTGCTTTAGCTCTGAATTTGCTCTGGATTTTAGACGTGTCCACCTGTGCCGCCTGCACCCTGGGAGCACATAGGGAGCGATGCTGCTTCTGCCTGTCAGCATGTGCTCTGGCCAGCTGGCTTGGCTCACCTGTGTGTAGCAGGAACACCTGAGAGGTTTCAGCGGACTCTCCCTGAGTTGGTTGTGCCATGGGGTCTGGGGGGACTTGGTTTTGACCCCCTGGGTTACAGGTCCCTATCCAAACCCTGTATGGGTTTGTAGGGAGGCACCTGGGGTGGATGCATACCATGATAGTGCCTGAGCCAGTGACCAGGAGTGAGTCTGCTGGGCTGGCCACTCGGTCAAGAGCTGGGGCACGCCAGGGTCTGCATGCAGTAACTGCCCTCATCCCCTTCAGACAGCGCTCTCCCTACCAGGAGCCTGGGGCTGCATTGGTTCCCGAGGATGCTGCTTACGTTTCGTAGCTCCCGGCCCCAGCGTTTTCAGCTGTGTTGGGATTTGAAGGAATGACCAAGTAATGAAGCTCTCAGCAAAACTTCAGTTCTTCCAGCAGCAGGGAAGTCTCAGCAGTGCCAGCGGCTCTTCCAGGTGCTGTGGGTGCCTCTCAGCTCACTCTGCTCCGCTCCCACCATGTGGCTGCCCTGTGCCGGCCACAGGAGCCGTGGTCCATGGTGTTCTGGGTTGTGCAGCCACACTGTGTCCAGGAACCCCCCCTGGCACTGCTGTGCTGCAAGAGCAGGACTTCTGGAGGCCAGGGGCCACAGGAGGCTGGGTGCATGTCTGCAGCAGAGCAGCTTGGGCCACTGGGAACGCTGTGTCCTTCGGTGGGGCTTGGCAGGGACATTCGGCTCTTGCTCAGTGAGGATCTAGGTGTGGAAGGACACTTTGGTGGCTTCATCTTGTTAACAGAGGAATCAGTCACTTCTTGAAACACATCTCTGCTGTTGTTGTGAGTGAGCAAGTGATGGCTAAAGGACAAGGCTCGGTGCTGACCCTGAGCAGACCCGGGCTCTGAGGCTCAGCATCAGTGCTCTACCCCAGCATGGCCCTGGTGCAGCCCCAGCCACGTGCAGGTCTGACCCCAGCGCAGGTTGATGTACAGGTGTGCTGAACCTCACTGCAGTGTTGCCCCTGAGATGCTCCTCGCCGGGAACATCCCCGGTGCTCACAGTCACACCACGGCACAGGAGACTTGGCTGAGCAGTGCCTGGTCCGCCGGGAAACAGCCTCTGCAAATCCTGCTTGGAAAATTCCTTTCCAAAAGGGTTGCTGCCAAGTTTAGCATGTTATATTTTTAGGGAGCAGGTCTATTCCGAGCAGTGTTGTCGCGTGTTGCAGCAGCGGGTTCGTTTCAAACCGGGTTTCTCCCCCTGCTCGTGCGTCGCACGGATGCGAGACCTGGCATGGTGGCTCCCGACTCTGGCCATGCTGTGGCAGCTGCCCTGCTCAGTGAGGACAGGCCTTAAAGCCCCAAAAACATGTTTTCTGGTTTGGGGTTTTTTATATTGAAAACACTGACATTAATTTTAGCTTTGCAAAGCTGCTTTTCCCACAATAGCTGTGATTTTGGCCCACACTGCCTGGCAATGCTCTTTTTATAGGTATATTCCTATTTTTGTGCTGTAGTGATGGGTGAATGAGTAGATTAAATTAGATTTAGTATCTGTCATTCTTTAAAGCATCACATGCAGTTGAGGCGGGAGGGGTGTAACAAAGAAAGGCTAATTAGGAGAGCGGGTGCAGGCCACCCCCACCAGCTCCACCACCCCCGGCCCTGGGACTGCCCCCACTCAGGGGCCAGCATAGAAATAGGAAAATGCTTTTGAAACGTGATTTTCCTGTGCAGCCCCCAGGCCAGGCCAGCTCCATGGTCTGCAGCCAGGGCTGGGCAGGGTGCTGGGTGCTGCAGCCGGGCACCCTGGGCACCTCCAGGAGCCTCAGGGTCACTTGGCTGCCTGGCTGCTCTCTGCACAGGGATGGGGGCTCCTGTGTGTGGGGGCACTGTGTCTGTGGAATATTGGGCTTCCATGGAGGAGCCAGGGGCACCAAGGGCACTGTAGCCCCTCCAGGAAGGGCGTTAGTCACTTCGGTGCAGCTGGTTTTTGTAGGCAGTTGTGGGGCTGGGTGCCCGGAGGGTGTGGGGAGTCATGGGGAAGTGCCAGTGTTGGGAAGGCTGGAAAGGGTGCCTGGGCACAGGAGAGAACTAAATGTCCAAGGAAGGAGCTGGATCTTCCCAGTGCTGATGTGAGCCTAGCAGCATGTGGTCAGGGGCTCTGCAGTCCTGGCCATGCCGTGGCTACTGACCCAGTGACACACCAGTGCCATTGAGCAGGCTGGGAGCTGTGGGCTGGGAGCTGCGGGCTGGGAGCTGCGGGCTGGGAGCTGCGGGCTGCTGCAGGGTTCACCCCTCCACTGCCCATGGGCAACTGCAGCAGGGCTTTAACCTGCACCACCTCCCTTGGCGTTCCAGTGGCCAGCAGGGAGCAGGTGTGCCTCCTCATTCCCTGGAGCGTCCCACCAGGTGAAGAGTTTGTGGTGGCCACTGCAGTGCTGTGGGCATTGCCTGCCAGGGGTTGGGTGCAGTTCCCAAATTCCATACAAGCCCTGCTGTGCCCAGCCAGGGTCCACACCCGGGTTCCAGGCTGGAGTTCCCCAGAATGAGCTGAGCCCTGACTCTGTGCCAGGGTCCCCGAAGGGAGCGGCAGAGGGACCATCCCTGTGCATGCCTGGAGTCACTGGCCGTGGAGCTGAGCAGTCCCAGACTGTGGGATCCCACATCCCTGGCTGCATCCACTTGGCATCTCCCCACTGCGGCGCCGACCACAGCCTTCAAACAGCTCCTGTGGAAAATCAAAACTGGGGAGAGAAGAGTGGGAGCAGGCGACAGTGGCAGCTTATTTGTGATCTGCATTGTGTGGGGAGCCCTTAATTAGAGGTAATTAGACTAATTAACTTGCAAATGAGAAACTCGTCTTTTTCTCCTTTTCTTTTACAAGAAAAAATAGAAAAGACAAACAAAAAGATAAATATTGAGGCTAATTGCATTGTACCTGCCGCAGAGCCCCTCCAGCCCATGGGATGCCTCTTTCCCCACCAGCCTGGCGCTGTGTGCTGTCCCTGTCCGGGTGTCCTGCCGTGGCTGTCCCCACTCAGGGCTGGTCACACTGCCAGGCATGTGTGCCCATGTCCCTACAGTCCCTGCTGGCAGAAAGGGACCATCCGCCACCCTCTGTGCACCCAGCAAGGATGCGGCGTGGGGACAGGAGCCGGTGGGGACAGTGGCCTCCATGGCATCGGCCACTGCCAGGGCCCAGTGGCCAGGCCCTGGCAATGGCCAGTGCCACAGAGGGCATGGCTCCAGCATCATGCCTGGCACACTCCCTGCCAAAGCCATCCCATCCCACCCCAGGACCGGAGCAGGGGCATCCCCTCTGTGGCACCACGAGGTGCCCGGCTGTTTTCCAGCTTTTCCCTCGCGGCATCTCTGGTTTCCCCTCGCTCTGTGCCGCACACCCCAGGGGCTTTGTTAGCACAACCCGGTTCAAATGTCTGATTAGTCTTTAGGAGATCGAGGGGTCAATTTTCCACAGCTCCTTCCTCTCCATTTAACTAATTTAACTGCACGATTGTTACAAATTTCATTTTATTATAGCGCTGCTTCTCAGTCCAATTGAATTACCAAAATCTCATTTTCTCAGAAGTGCTGAATATGTAATTAGAGGAAAAATTATGCTCCTGGCTGCCTATTAGAGAGGGCTGTGTGCAAGCACTGTCCGGGCACACACATGGGTCCGTGGTGCCACGACCATCTGGGCGAGCAAGTGCCACATGCAGCTGTGCCAGAGCCCCAGCATGGCGACAGTGGTGTGACAGTGACAGGGTCTGTGGGCGGGCCCTGGGGTGTGAGGGGCTCTGCAGGTGCAGGACCAGGGTTCAGCTGGGTTCCTGGAGCCCTGTGAGCTGTGGGGCCAGATGTGGGGATGGCACTGGAGCTGGTGTGGGGCTTGTGGGAAGTATGAGGCCAGTGGACATAGCCATTCATCCCACTGCTCTGTGTCTGGAGCTGTCTCCTTGCAGCTGGGCTCTGGCAGCTGCACGTGCGGGTTCTAGAGCCCCAGCCCTTTCCAGGGGGGAACCCAGCAGCTGCCCCCAGGCCCACTGGAGCAGCAGACTCGTCACCACTGAGCCGTGCGGTGTGCAGGCACCCACATCTGCCGCTCTGGTGCCTGCAGAGCTCAGGAGGACGCTGATGAGGACTCAGGTTGCCTCCAGCCCATCCCTGGGCTCTGCAGCCCAGTTTGTACCTTGTACCCCACCTGTCACAATCTTTTGGTGGCCACTGGGGACCAAACACTGCTGGGAATCCCAGCCAACACTGTGTACACCAGGTCTGACTCGCTCCGGTGTGCCTGGAGGCAGAGCTGTGCCAGGGACGCCACCAAGGACTCCTACAGGTGTGCCCTGGCGCTGCTGGCAATTCCAGGAGCTGCCATGGGTGAGCCCAGGCCCCACTGGCCATGTTGGGCCCTGCTCAGGAGGGAGCCAGAGGGCTGTGCATCCCGGAGCTCTGTTCCTCCCACTGCCGTGCCTGATCCTGCCATGTCCCCGGCGCTGACGCAGCCGTCAGTCCCTCCCGGTGCAGTGGCACCGGTACGTGGCGAGCTGGGAGCTGCCGGCCGTGCAGGCGGGGGTGGCCGGGAGCCCCCCCAAGCACCCCCGTCTCGCCTTGGTTACACAACATTATCATTTCATAATACTCTGAAATATACATGAAGTTGGCTGAATGCAGATGAAATTGCACCATTTACTTCATGAATATTTCATGAAGCCTCAGCTCCGAAGTTTCCAGCTGGCAGAGCCAGGAGCTGGGGCCGGACCGTGGCCCCTTCTGCCCTGTGCCAGAGGTGACAGGGACGCATGTGCTGGTGTGCGCCCCGGCCAGCGTCTTGTCTCATTCCCAGTCCTGGATGTCACATGGCCACCACCGCTCCACTTGTCCTCCCCAGGCTCCCGTGGGCACAGGGGCAGCAGCGTCCCTGGCTCTGTGAGCTGGGGCTCAGGGGAGCCAAGGGCAGGAGCAGGGAAGGGGGATGCAGAGTTCTGGGACAGTGTGTGGCAGCCCAGAAAAATGGTGTTTTCCCGTGCCAGCAGGCTGCTCTGCTTCCCCTCGCTGCTCCTCCTTCCGCTCAGGTCCTGCCTGCTCACTGGAGCACTCCTTTCCCACCGCAGCATCCCTGGCAGATGCCATTACCAACCTCTCACCCCTCCCTGCGCTTCGGTGATGAAGCCATTCGGTGCAGCAGCTGCTGCCACTGGTCCCTGCAGCTCCTCACCCCTTCACTGCTTCCTCCGGAGGGTCCATCCCCTTCATGCCCCCCAGCTCTCTGTGGGATCACCATGACCCCACTTTGGGGATAAGCAACCCATCATGACCTCCTGACATCCCCACGGTGGGCAGGGCTCGTCCCTCCTGGGCCACCTTGACCCCACTGCCCCGCAGCCAGGAGCTCTGTGGCCGGTGCCTGCACAGGGCTGGGCACTGCTTTGTATGGATGGCACAGCTTTTGGGGTAATGAAATATTTACAGGTCAGTGGTTTTGTGAGAAATGACAGGGATCAGTCAATTCCTTTTCAGGGAGTAATTTTCTTCCCCTTCATGGCCTGTGTTCCATGTTGACAGTCATTAGCATGAGTGAGCGGCCGGATCGAAGCAGGAGCGTTGCGTCTGTCACGCAGATGAGTCGTGCTGGGCACAGTGATGCCTGTGTGGGCCCAGGATGCCTGGGGGCTACCTTGGGCCATGCCAGGACCCTGCTGCCTCCACTAGGGCATTTCTTGAATCTGTCTCTGCTGCTCAGCACAGTGCCACACCGCCCTGCGCCGGGGTAGTGGGCATAAGGGCAGATGGTGCTGTCAGTCTCCCTGGCTGCTGCTTGCTCCAGTTTCCTGGTGGGCACAGCGGGTCCCCCACAGGAGACACTGGGAATTGCTGAGCACCCTTCCCTGAGCTCAGCAGTGACCTCAGGCTCCCTCGTGATGTGGCAAGGGTGTGCCCTGGCATTAGCAAGCAGGCAGGAGCCATTCCAGGTCACAGCAAAGTGCTTTCTGCCTGCCCTGCCCTGCCTGCAGGATATGCTTACTGAGGCTCTGCAGCTTGCAGGAGCACCTGGGGGGGCTCTGTGGATGCTGTGGTGCTGTGGGCCCCTCTTTCCCCCCTGCAGCAGGTGTCTGGTTCCCAGTGGGAGGAGCAGGACAGCCACAGGCAGTGGGGACTGCTATCAGGGTGATCAGGGTGGGGAGGTGTGTAGTGACAGGACTGCATTCCCTCTTCAGTTGCTCCGGCACTCCACATGTGGCTTCAAGCCCAGCTGTACATGTGCTGTGACCTAATGGTGCTGTGACCAAGCAGGGTCAACTGCAACTGGGCAGTGCCATGCTGTGACCGGGCAGTGCCGTGCCATGAGCAGGCCGTGTTGTGCTGTGCCGCCCCTGCACCACCAGCACTGCACAGTGCAGGAAGGGCACAGCCGCGGGCAGAGTCGGCTGGTGGGAGTTGCCCTGGGCTGGAGATGGGACTGGGGTCAGGCCAAGGCAGCAGGATGGCAATGAGGCTTGAAGGAAACTGGGCACGCCCATGGCGGCTGCGGTGGCAGCAGGGGACAGGTGCTGGTGGGCAGCCGAATACCCCAGGCACTCAGAGGTGGCACTGTCACGCTGTGCTGGCAGGACGCCGGTCACGGCCAAGGTTTGGTGGCCCATCGCGAGTGCTTGTGGCTGGTAGCTGCCTCGTCGTTAGTGCAGGGCTCTGCACTCGGCTGATTGCTCTGACCCGTCCTCTGCATCCAGGGGCTCCTGGCACGTTATTTTCTTAAAAAGGAGCAAATGTGGGAAACGGCGTCGTCAGCCCCAAGCTGACAGGCACAATCACCAAAATGCGGTGTCGGCAGGAACTGGCCCCCACGCGCTAAATGACTTGAAAGGAAATGGCCTGGATTGTGCTGAGGAGGCAGAGTGTGGGGGGAGAAAGCAAGTGGAGCAAACAAAAAAACTTCATTAATTAAAGAAACTCGTTAATGAGGGACATTTAATCAGCTAAAGATGAAATCTACCCCTCGCCTGCTGCGGCAGCCACTGCACAGGGCTGGTGGTGCGAGACTGAGCCATGGGCAGGGCGGGGGACACTGCACAGGGGACGCCCGGCAGGGGACACTGGGCAGAGGACACCATATGGGGGACGCTGCACAGGAGAAACCAGGCAGGGGAACTTGGGCTCCCTGTCCCAGCCTCTCCGCTGCCACCCCCGCGGCAGGGGTGTTTCAGCACAGGGTTGTGTCACAGTCCTGCTGGTACCTGCCCGAGCAGGTGGGCAGCAGAGCTGCCAGGGTACTGCTTGTGCCCCCTGTGCTGTGTTAAATGCTGCTAGCTTTGCTCCAGGCTCAGGCACTGAACTGATCAGTCTCATTTTAAACGAGGCCAAGGGCTGTTAAGGATCAGAATTTCTTTTATTGCAAATGTTGAAAGCACCGTGTAGGAGCATCCCCATGCCCCAGGAGGGACGGTGCTGGCAGAGCAAGGGGATGTCTATCAGAGCCGCTGTCCCTGGCACCCACAGGCCAGCACTGTGACACGGGCTCCCCGCGTGGCCAGGCACCCCAAGCTGGGAGCACCCAGGGTGCTCCTCCTGGGCTGCAGAGGTGGGTCCCCAGGGACCCCCTGGGTGCTTAGTGCAAGGGGACACCCTGGAAGGGGCTCCAGCCACCTCCTGGGAGGAACAGAGGGATCCTCACTGCTTGGGGCTGCCCAGGGATGGAGCTGTTCAGTGGTGTGGGCAGCATGGGCTGTAGAACTGAGCAGTGTGGTGTCAACGGGCATCACACAGCCAAACCTGTCAGCTTCCCTTCCCCATGGGACCCTCACCCGCAGCAGCCCCGATTGAGCAGCTCTGTTCCCGGTGGGGGTGGCCAGGCACTGGGAGTGGAGGCCCTGGAAGCCGTGGATCTGTGTCTCTGCAGCACCCGCAGCCCCAGCGCCATGAGCAGCAACCAGGGGAACCTAATGGTCCCTGAAAGAAATAATACCCAGGCTGACAGGCACTGCGACAGTCCTAATTAATAACTGATACAAACGTGGCTGTTGGGACAGGCTGACAAGGGGCTGGGAGGGCCCAAGACCTGGGCAGGTGGGGACAGTCCCTGCATTCTGTCTGCCCGCTGGCATCCTGGTCCCTGCATGTTGGTGGCTGATCCCGGCTGTAATGACAGCAAGGATGTATCCAGTGCAAAGCAGGCAGGAGGGATGCCACATGCAGACAGGGAGGGACGGGCACAGGGCATCAGGGATTCAGGCAGGGAGTGATGGGCACAGGGCGCTGGGGATGCAGGTGGGCACTGGGAGTGTGACCACGGTGGCTGTTGGTGTCTGCCTGCTCCCTGGAGTTGGGTGCCAAGAGCCAGGCAAGCGCAGGATGGAGCCGTGCAGCCTGCCAGGTGGGATCAGCACCTGCGGTGTGGGCAGGAGTGGCGTGGGCAGTTCCCGGCTGCCCGTCCCGGGGCAGTGCCGTCGATGGGCTCGGCCCCTGCAGCGTGACAGCCCCGGCCCACGCAGGCAGGTGCATCGGGCTGGCGCGTCCCCGAGCAGCTGAGTCAGCGCGGGCAGGCGCTGCCGGTGCTGCCGATGACTTGCAGATCTGCAGCGGGGCTATTCCCGCTGGGTTTCTGTGTGTCCCGGTGCGGCTCTGCTGCCACCCTCACAGGCGCGACAGCCCCGCGGGCTGGGGATGGCAGCTGCCAGCACGTCCCCCCTGCCGCCCCCACCATCCCTCCCCAGCACAAATCGGCGACACACACAATTAAAGAGCTCGTCTCCGCGGGCTGAGCCACAGATGGATTTCACAGGCCAGAGGCTGCTGCAGCACGTTGTAAAGCATCCAAGGGGCTGCGGGCGCTGCTCCACGTGGCCCTGGGACTGCTGCTGGGGGCTGCAGCTGTGCGCCGTGGTGGGCAGCCGTGCCGGCCACAGGTGCAACACACGCGTGTGCGAGCGGGGAGAGGCCGTGGCTGTGTGCTGGGCTGTGAAGATGGACAGTTGGTGGCTGGGTGGGTGTGCAGACAAGGTGCGGCCTGGGAGCCCCACACTGCACTCCCAGCCCCACGGAAACCCCAGCAGCCCTTGGCCTTTGGCGTGGATGCAGCTCACCCCGTTTGACCAAGGCGGCCAAGGCAGCTGTGTTAGAGCAAAGGGCCTAATCAAATATTCAACAGTTAATTGATCCCTGTCTGGTGTTTGCCAAGGGGCCATCAGCATCCCTCCCTGACGCCCCTCCCAGCCTGCCCAGCCAGTGCCGGTGCCAGTGCTGTGCACCTCCCAGCATGATGCTGCTGGCTGGGCTCTGCTTTGCCCTGTGCTGGGCTCCAAAATGGGGCCTGCCCAGGTCTCCCTTCCCAAGGAGAGGGATATGCCAGCTTCAGGAGTTAAACCCTACACAGAGGCCTCCATCCTCCTACCCAAGCCCGAGCGCACTGAGCAGGCAGGGCGTAGGAGTGGGAGAGGATGGGGCTCAGCTGCTGGTAACATGACCCCAAAGCCACCGCAGCACAGAGACAGCCCAAGGTTTGAGGGAGACACCAAAGGCTGGGCTGTAGTGGGGTGGGTGGGCCTGAGTCTGGCTGTGGAGATCAGAACCCCATCCCAGGGCAAGTGGCAGCCCAGGTATGCCAGCAGCTGAGCGGGACGGTGCCGCTGTCTTGGCAGGGTAACCAGGACGCCACGGCTCCGCCAGACGCGATGGCTCAACCCTACCCCCCGGCCCAGTACCCCCCGCCCCCCCAGAACGGGATCCCCGCAGAGTACGCGCCGCCGCACCCCCACCCCACGCAGGACTACTCGGGGCAGAGCACAGTACCAGAGCACGCCATGACCCTCTACACACCAGCACAGAGCCACACCGAGCAGCCAGGCTCCGACGCCAGCACACAGTCCATAGCAGGGACGCAGACGGTACCGGTAAGGCTCGGGGGGCGTGGGTGGGCTGAGGGCAGTGCCAGGGGCACTGAGGGGTGCTGGGGCAGTCGTGCTGCAGGGGTCCAGGGCGGTGCCAGAGCTGCCAGGAGGGTCCCGGGACTACCAAAGTCCCACAGGGTACCAGGCTGGGTGTTCCTGCCATCACTCCCCCTCACAGCCCCCCCATCATTTCTAATCACTTGTGATCCACTTGCTTGGCTCTGCTCTACAAGATCGTGGCAATTACAGGGCTGGAATGCAGCATCAGGAAAGTGCTGAGCTCAGCACTTTCCAGTCTTTCCACATGGTCCCGGTGCAGCATCTGCACCCCCACCCCGAGCATCCCCATAGCCCCACCATCATCCCCCTGGCTCACCAGGGTGGAGGGGCACCCGTGGGGTACTGCCCAGAACCTGGGGACCACGGGGTCCAGGGTGTCCCTGGGGGCAGGCGGGGCCAAGCACAGGTCAGGGGGACGTGCCCACCAGGGACACGGGGCTGGCATGGCCAGGGGCTGATGGCAGCGGTGCCTCCCACAGCAGACAGACGAGGCGGCACAGACAGACAGCCAGCAGCTACACTCCTCAGACAACACAGACAAGCAGCAGCCCAAGAGGTTACATGTCTCCAACATTCCCTTTCGATTCCGGGACCCCGACCTTCGGCAAATGTTTGGGGTGAGTACGGCTCCATCCAGCCATCACATCCCTGCTCCCTGCTCAGTGCTGCCCCGTGGCACCATCGGGACCTTGGCACTGTCACCTCCCAAGGGCCTATCCTGCCCAGCCCCTGTGTGTGGAGCAGGGAGTGACACAGAGCCCTTGTCCCCCTCCACTGTCCCCTTCCCAGCCCTCATTAGGACTCAGAGCAGTGCCAGCTGATGAAATTTTGGATGACACTCCCCAAGTCCTGTCAGAGTGGGAGCCATGGGAGGGACGAGGGCTTTCTCCTGCATGACCCTGGGGGTCCCCAGGTCTGGCCCCCAAGGCAGCCCTCTGCCCATCCCTGGTACAGAGCCCCATGCCAACAGCTCTGGGTGCAGGGCTGGGGGCTTTGCAGGCACTCACCCCTCTGTTCTCTCCACTTGCAGCAATTCGGGAAAATCCTGGACGTGGAGATCATTTTCAATGAGCGGGGCTCCAAGGTGGGTGATGCCCATGGCCAGCACCATACAGCGAGTCCTGGGGAGGGTGTCAGTGGAGCCAGGTTGCCCAGCAGTGCTGTAACCTGCTCTCCCCTCCTCTCCTGTCCCATGGGACCCTGGCATGCAGTGCCCCGTCAGGGCAGCCCCGGCACCAACTGGGGAGGTCATGTGGGTCCCTGCACCCGGCACCGGAGGGAGGAGAGGGCTCGCTCTGTCCCGCCACGGGCAGCTCGTGTCCCTCTGTGTCTGGATGTCTCTGTTGTATCTTCCCCGCTTTCTGTGCCCCTCTCCCAGACTCTTCTCCCAGCCTGTGGGTGATTCTGGGGCCTCAGCCGGGAGCCCTGGCCCCTGCGGGGACCCTAGTCTGGGCTCTTCATCTCTGCACTGTGGCAGCCTCACCTCCTGCGCCAGCTCTCCTGATTCACCCCCTTTCTCTTTCTGTCCCCACACCCTCTCTCTGTCTCTCTCTGTCTCTTTCTTTCTCCTTTTCTCCTCTGCTCACAGGGTTTTGGGTTTGTAACTTTTGAAACTAGCACAGATGCCGACCGGGCACGGGAGAAGCTGAATGGCACCATCGTAGAGGGCCGGAAGATTGAGGTGCTCAGATAAGTGTGCTAGTGCCGTGCCATGCCTGCGTGTGCGTGTCCCCCGCCCGGGCTATGGGACGCTTGGGGGAAGCTCCGGGTCCTGGGTGCCCTAGGTAGCTGTGCCCAGCGCGTGCATGTGTCCCTGAATGTGGCACGGGAGCATGTGTGTCGGCTGCCGGGAAGATCGTCGCTTGGCAGAAGGAGCGTCTGGCCCAGAGGAACCTCCCGGGTGCACAGAGAGCCGGGGTGTCAGCTGGGGCTGCATTCGGCCCGGTACAGACGAGTCTGGCAGACCCCCGTGCCCACAGCGCCGCGCAGCCACCCCACGCTCTGCAGGGAGCTTTGGGGCTCTGCCCCGCATGCCGTCCCCACCTGCCCTGTGCTGGGAGGGAGGATCCACCCAGGGCTCTGCACCTGCAGTGCCAGCAGCTGCCCAGCCCTGGAGGCTTTGATTTCTCCAAAGGCACAGGGATCAGGCTCTGCCCATTTGCCAGCAGCTCCTCGCTGGTGGCTGGCGAGTGGTGGGAAGCAGGGTGGCATGTGGCAAAGGGAGTGGGACAAAATGTCCCCAGCAGTGCTGATGGCAGAGAGGGAGCCTGGCAGGGCACAGCAATGCCCCGTGGACAAGGAAAACATCATCCAAAAAAACCAGGCAGGAGCTCACAGGCAGCATGTCGGGGCTCAGCCTGAGCATGGCACCACAGCTCTTGGGGCACCAGCCACCAGCCTGACCCACGCTCGTAGCTGGAGCATGGAGGCCTGGGCTGGCTGGAGGCACGGCAGGTCTGCGGACGGTGGGGCGGCTGCAGGCAGAGCCTTGTCTCATGTCTCTGGTGCAGCCGGCATCCTTTGCTCCGGCATCCGAAACAGCAGCAACGCGCGCTGAGCGCAGCCGAGCGGGCCCTGGACCACGGCCTCACCAGCTCCGCGTCCCTCAGGCACTGAGCTCCCGTCCCTCTCTCTCCAGGTGAACAACGCCACGGCCCGTGTCATGACCAACAAGAAGGTGGCCAACCCCTACACCAACGGTAAGGGCCAGTGTCCGGAGAGCAGGGGCTGCAGCAGGCAGGGGCACCTCCGGGCACCGGCACTGTCTGGCTGCCGTGAAGCTCTGGCAGTGAATGCCCTCCCCACCTGCAGGCAAATGGGAGAGCAGCCGCTCCTGCCCAGTGCAGGAGTGCAGCCCCCCGTGCCCTCCTCCTGCCTGGGGAGGGGGCTGTTGCCCCTCAGAGCACCATGGAGACAGTGCCCTGTCCTCACCGGCTCTCCCTGCCCACAGGCTGGAAGCTGAACCCGGTGGTGGGAGCAGTCTACGGCCCCGAATTCTACGCAGGTATTGTCGGGCTGCGCTGCGGGTTTCCCCCCAAATGTCAGCTCTGCACTGTGTCCACCACTGCTCTGTGCAGTGAGCAGCCCCTGGCTCCTCTCCCTGCCCCTCACGCCTGCCTGGAGAGTTCCTCCTATCCTATCCCCTTGCCCAGCATCCCCTCGGGGCCATGTCCCTGCCAGGCTGAGGGTACAGGGGTGGGCTCTGCCACAGATGCCCCATGGGGGCTATGTGGACCTGCTGTGGAAAGCCCACAGGTGTCCCCTCCCTCCTGCAGTAACAGGGTTCCCATACCCCACCACGGGAACGGCCGTGGCCTACCGAGGGGCACACCTACGGGGACGAGGACGCGCCGTCTACAGCACGTTCCGGGCTGCGCCGCCGCCGCCGCCCATCCCCACCTACGGCGCGTGAGTACCCACGGGGGGCTGCTCGGGGTCTGTGTTGGCATCGCCGGGCTCCCGCACGTTGGGAACAGGCTGCAGCTCCTGCAGCACCTGCCTGGCCACAGGCTCTGTCCCAGCCCCAGGCTGCCGCCCTCGGGGTGACCCATGCACTCACCAGGACGTTATTCCAGCCGGGATGGTTGGTTTAAAGGAACCATCCCGGCACATGCAGCTGCAATGACGTTGGTCACAGACACAGCCATGGCCATCTTTGGCTGCTCCCAGCAGAGCTCCTGCCCTGGGATCCTCCTCTGGCATGCCCTGCCTTTGGCTGTGCCCTCTGCTTGTCCCCAAGTCCCTGCCCAGAATCCAGACGTGCCTTTGGGGCCTGGGCAGCCACTCCTTGCTAGTCAGCTGTGGTGCTGAGGCAGCTTCCCCCAGTCACTGCCCTCACCCCACTCGGCTCGTCCGGGGGCACTTGCCGGTCTCTGATACCTCCACCTCATTTCCAGGGTCGTCTACCAGGATGGGTTCTACGGAGCTGAGATCTACGTAAGTGACACTGTGCCCAAGGCTGGGCCATGATGGGGACCCCGTGCCAGCGCAGGGGGAAGGCGGTGTCACACAGCTCCATAGTGGGCTCCATAGTGGGCTCTGCCCCCCAGCCCCTTCCCCTGGGAGGCAGCAAGAGCATGAACAGAGCACAGCTCCTCCAGAACAATCTGGGTGGCACGCACCACACGGGAGCCCGTGCCCAGTGCTGTGCCCCTGCCAGCCCCCTTGCAGGGCTGCTACCACACAGGATTTACGGCCTCAGTGCCTTACACCCATGTTTAACCTCCATGTCTGAGGAGCCAGCGGCGATATTTCAGGCGGGCACTGAAGGATTTATCTAACGTGACACCTCATTAAAGCAAGCAAGGAGGTGACATTCTCTTCTCTGGAAATTTAATTTTTTAAGGTTAATGTTTGTGAAAGCCCCTGGGGAATGGTAATGAGGCTGGTGCGTGCCCGGTGGCACTGGCACCAGCTCCCCGTGGGCCCCACCACTACTCTGTGCAGTGCCGTGGGGCACCCAGCTGCCCCCCAACCCCACCCCCCCAGTGGGTGCAGCCCCTTGACCAGTCTCTCCTCCCTGCAGGGGGGCTATGCTGCCTACAGGTACGCCCAGCCCGCAGCAGCAGCGGCCGCGTACAGCGACAGGTAAGCACCGGGCGTCGCGCCCGGGGGAGCTCCGTGTCACCCCCTGCACTGCCCACTCTGACACCCCCAGCTTTTGTGTGCTGCGGGACAGGACAGAGTCAGGCATGGGGAGGGTGTCCTGCAAGCAGGGACCCCTTGCTCCCCTCCGGGCTGGGCTGGAAAGGGTTGGCACCACTGCAGGGGGAGCAGGGAGATCCCGGGGGGCTCCCAGGTGCAACTGGGAGGGAGGGCTCTGAGGGGAGACAGGACCCCAGCTGTTGTCACTAACAGCCACCGCTGTGTTTGCTTCTAGTTATGGCAGAGTGTACGCAGCGGCAGACCCCTACCACCACACCATCGGCCCCGCCGCCACGTACAGCATTGGCACCATGGTAAGAGCAGCCCCTCGGCCTTCCTCTGCTTCCCGGGGGGCTGCAGACAGCCCAGGGAGGGGTCTGGCACAGCGGCCACGGAGCCCGTGGGGCGCAGGGCAGGTGTGGGGGCTGTGGGAGGGGAGTGGGAATGGCGCAGCTCCTGCCTGGCTCTGTCTGCAGGAGAGGAAACCCCCACCCTGCACCTCTGCCCCACCTTCCCCTCACACCCTGCACAGTCCTGCCCATGCACGCCACTTCCCAGCTGCCTGGTCAGGTTCCGGGACCCCCTCTCTCATCCCAGTGCAGGACAGTGTCCCCAGGTCCCCGCGTGCAGCCACGCACGGGGAGCACTGCAGCCCCTCACGCGCCACAGCTCTTGGCCAGCTCTGACAGCATCAAAGATGAAAAATTGCACTCACGGCTGGGATCTCAAAGCCAGCCTGCCTTTTTCTGCCTTTTTTTACTCCCTTGGCACCCCCAGCCCTGGGCAGCTGCTAGCGAGGGGCCACGGGCACGACCTCCTGGGGGTTTTCAGCTCAGTGCCACAGCAGGGATGGGGGCAGGCTCCTTGGCGGGCATGGCACAGCAGTGCCACGTTGGAAGCATATGGCAGCCCCTGCCCCCCGGGCAGTACCCATGGCTGCCACAGAGCCCAGGCAGCACTGGGCACCCTGGCCCTGCCTGCCCCTCACATCCCAAGGACAGCAGCGATTTGGTGTCATTTGAAAGAGGAAAAAAAGAAGAGAAGAAAGGGAAGATCTAGGCTTTGGCTATCTCTGAATACTGATTGGCTTTTTTTTCATCTTTGATGTTGCAGGCTAGTCTATACCGAGGAGGGTACAGCCGCTTCACTCCCTACTAGCAAGACAGACCCAGCCCCCCCACCACTGCCCCCGATGCTCACTAGCACCAAACCAAACCAGGCAGACAGAGCCGAGGCCGAGCCTGCGGAGGACCCGCGGGTGCTGCCCGGGTGGCCGGGGCTGGCGCCGGGCTCTGTGGGGCCACAGCACCCCACACCCATAGGGTTACCTCAGCCGCTCCGTCCTGCCGCCTGCCCGCCTCTCCTGCGCCATCCGCCTGCCCCGGGGACCGCGGGGAGTGGGGCCAGCCCTCAGCCCCAACAGCGCCCCGTTCCCACAGCCGGGGTGTGGGGTCCCCCCACTGCCCTGGCTGGGGTGCAGAGGGCTCATCCCCCCGCAAGGCAGGCGGGGGTGCTCAGCCTGCAGGGATGCTCGTTCCACAGGCGCTGGGGCTCGGGATGACAGCAGGCCCCCGAGCAGCCCCTCTGCCCCCATAGGAGAGAGAGGAGCCAGCTGGGGTTGCTGCCAGCTCTGGGGACTGACGAGGCTGGGGTGGGTTCAGGACTGCGGGGCAGCCCCCCAGGCAGTAGAGCTGGCCTGACCGCACTGTTCTGTGGAGCTGAGTGTGCTGGGCTGGGCTGGGCTGGGCTGGGTGCGGGCCGGGGGGCCGGGATGGTGCCCACGTGCCCCCCGGCCAGCAGCTCGGCCTGAGGGCTCCAGCGAAAGACCTGCCTCTCTTGTTTCTGTTGTAGTGAACCCGTGGCTGTTTCCTTCTGGGACCAGGAAGGGCAAAAATATCCACACACACACAAAAAAAGAACCCCAAAATATAAAAACTAAAAGCAAAGCAACAAAAAGAAAAAAAAACAAACAAACAAAAAAAAAAAAAACAAAACAAAAAAAAAAAAAACAAAACCAAAC
>VXAZ01007902.1:158808-172029 GCA_013399875.1 Gymnorhina tibicen
CCGGCCGGGGTGGGGGGTCCCCCCACTGCCCTGGCTGGGGTGCAGAGGGCTCATCCCCCCGCAAGGCAGGCGGGGGTGCTCAGCCTGCAGGGATGCTCGTTCCACAGGCGCTGGGGCTCGGGATGACAGCAGGCCCCCGAGCAGCCCCTCTGCCCCCATAGGAGAGAGAGGAGCCAGCTGGGGTTGCTGCCAGCTCTGGGGACTGACGAGGCTGGGGTGGGTTCAGGACTGCGGGGCAGCCCCCCAGGCAGTAGAGCTGGCCTGACCGCACTGTTCTGTGGAGCTGAGTGTGCTGGGCTGGGCTGGGCTGGGCTGGGTGCGGGCCGGGGGGCCGGGATGGTGCCCACGTGCCCCCCGGCCAGCAGCTCGGCCTGAGGGCTCCAGCGAAAGACCTGCCTCTCTTGTTTCTGTTGTAGTGAACCCGTGGCTGTTTCCTTCTGGGACCAGGAAGGGCAAAAATATCCACACACACACAAAAAAAGAACCCCAAAATATAAAAACTAAAAGCAAAGCAACAAAAAGAAAAAAAAACAAACAAACAAAAAAAAAAAAAACAAAACAAAAAAAAAAGAAACAAAGCCAAGCGGCAGCAGCCAAGTGAGTCCCAACTGTCCACACACACCGAGTGCGCGAGTCCCAGAGGAGCCGCGGCGAGCACCGGCGGTCGGATGCGCCGGAGGGACCCCCAGCGCCCCGGCCCCACAGCCCAGCAGGGAGGGAGCCGGTGCAGGCAGGCGTGAGGGTCCGCGGGGGTCCACGGGGCCCTCACCCGCCCAGGTGCAGGGCCTGGGCACCACGTCTTCCTTTCCCTGGTGCAGCAGCGCTGGGGGTGCCGGCAGAGCGCTGCGCCCTGCCCGGCTTGTGGGACCGGGTGACGGGGTGGGGACCTGGCTTCGTGCCACCCGAGCCCCGGCGCTGGCGGCCATCAGCGTGTCAAGTGTGCGAGGCCTCAGCTCCAGCGCGGAACTGGGGCGGCGGCGCGGCTGCGGTGCTGAGGTATTGCAGGGGACGAGCCTCTGCCTTTTAAAGGGAATTTTTGTTAAGAGGAGCTTGCAACTCGCTTGTGACCCCTTCCCCTTCTTTCTCCCTCCTTCCCTGCCACCCGCGCTCCCACCCTGCCCGGAGCAGCCCTGACCAAAGCTGGGCCAGGCACTGCCCCAATCCCCAGCCCGGGGTGCGGGGTCTCGGCCACTGCATCACCCACAAGGGACCCACCCAAGCCGCAAGGCTGGGCTGCAGCCGCGGGCACGCTGGGTGCGGTGCCCAGTGGCACGGGGCACTGCGGAGCCCATCCCGGGGTGCAGCGCCGTCCCGCGCCCCTATGGCTCTGCCACTCCTCAAACCTCACTTTATAGTCTGCAGACGCCCCCGACGCCCCAGCGATGAGCTCCCCCTTTTCTATTCCCAGTGTACATAGCCCCGGCCCCCGCCCCCTGTACAAAGCTCCGTCCATCGCTGTACTGGCTTCTCCCTTACAGCACCCCTGCGCCGCCCCGGCGTGCGGGCTGGCGCCGGCCCGTCCTGTATGCTTAAAAGTGTGACCATTCTAATAAACAGTACTATTATTATTATTATTATTATTATTATTATTATTACAAGGATTATTATTATTATTATTATTATTATTATTATTGAAATTATTAATAAAGATTTCTTTCTTCAACCAGGGCGACTCAGGTTTTGACTGGTTGCGCTGCAGGGGCGTGGGGCCGTGGCTGCTACAGTGGATCCGGCCATGCTGGGCAGGGGGCCACAGCCTGTGGGCAAGTGGGGGACCCTTGGGGCCCCCAGCCTCACCATGGTGAGGGAGCAGGGTGCTGCACGAGGAGCCCTCTCCTGGCTGGGCCAAGCCCTTCATTCTTCAAGCCATCAGGTAATACGTTCCTGAGTGTGTTCCCCACCTCAGGAGCAGCAGCTCCACCGCTGACACTGGTGTCCCTGGCAGAGCCTGCATTGTTTGGGGACAGGGCTTGGGACCCCACTGCAGGAGCGCTCGCCTGCTCCTGCCTGCTAATTGCTTGCTCACCAGACTGTGAGAAAATAATTGCTGCTATAAATTTTCTCTCCTCCTCACAAGATGCTCAGGGGAGGCAGCGCAGGCTGGTGGCACTGGGCTGGGTCCACGTTAATGAGCACAGCAGCCACCCATGCTGGGCTGCTCCTCGGGGCTGCTGCAGAGCCCGTGCTGGCAGCTCCCCACCAGGCTGAGCCCTGAGGGGAGGGGGTGCGGCTGGGCATCTTGGGGTCTTAGGGCAAGTATCCCCAGCCAGTGGGCAGACAGCTTGAGGCAGTGAGGGCTGCAGGAGCTGGTGGGGTTCTCAGGGCAGGTGCCCCAGTCTGGGGTCACACACATTGGGGGTCCCTGCCAGCCATTTGCAGGGTCCTGGTCAGCACCCAGTGGGCCCCCACAGTGAGGGCTGAGCGCAACCACAGGGATGGGAGAAGAGGTGATGAAATGCAGCCTCCATCCTCTGTGTCCCCCACCCACAGCCCACCCGCCACACGGAGGAGACACGGCACGAGCTGCACCACAGTTGCTTTAATGCCCATCTGAGCTGGTGCTGCTGCCTGGCGCAGAATAGACCAGCACGAGGCGGCCCCAGCGGTCGGGGTCCACAGGCAGCTCATCCCGCAGTACCGGCTCCACCAGCAGCTCCAGCCGGCAGGACTGTCCAGGCGCTGGCTGCGGCACCGACAGCCCCACAGCACGGAACAGGCAGCCCTGTGCCAGCCCCAGTAGCTGCGGCGCTGTCTGGCCCAGGCGGCACCGGGCACCCTGGCTCAGGACACGGAACCATTTGGCACGGCCGGGCGGGAAGGACCAGCGCAGCGTGAGGCTGAGCGAGAGCTGCTCGGGCTCAGGGCCCTCCTGCCACCAGAGCTGCGAGGCCATCACGCTGTGCAGCTGCGGCGGGGAGGCCGTCAAGCTGGCCGTGTCCAGCACCTGCGAGGGAACCACAGGACTGTCAGCGTCAGGGCAGGCACCCACCCGCCTGAACAAGGGTGGCACCGGGGCAGGTGTCTCCACCCAGCAGTGGCAGGCACTCACCCGGACCTCCCCGAGGAGGCAGGTGAAAGATGTCTCCTCCAGGCTGGGCTGCTGGCGGGACACGATCACGGAGAGGTCTCGTAGGCTGCAGTCCTGCAGCTCCAGCTCATAGCACCTGAGAGGGAAGAGGCAGAGCAGGAATGGTACCAGGGAGCCCTGGCATCCCACGCCTGCCTGTGGACACAGGATGCAGGCAGGGCACTCACCGGCTGGTCCAGCCATAGGAGCCACGGTGGCAGGCGGTGAGCAGCTTGGCGAGGCCGGGCGGCGGTGCTGGCAGGAACCGGGGGTAGTGCCGGCCATTGGGCTCTGCCAGAGGGAGCCAGGTGAGGGGACGAGCGACTGAGCTGGTCCCACACTCCACAGCACGTGCTCACTGCAGAGAGCATGGGGGGGACAGGGTCCTCACCGGGCAGGGAGGTGGGGTTGCCCTCGAGGCAGGTCCCTGTGTCCCAGGTGGTGACCTCCAGTGCCACTGTGAGGTCATCGTGCTGTGGCCCCTCCAGCTTGTAGAGCAGGGTCAGGAAGAGCTTGGGGGGGGCCGGCATCTGCAAAGAGAAGAGCCTGATGACCCCAAATCCACCCAGAGAGAGACAGAGACAAAGAGAGAGACAAAGAGAAGGTTCATTGGGTTAGGTGTGCTGGGCAGTGTGGGCGGAGCCTGCGCACGCTCGCCACAAGGCCACACAGCTCGGGCCACGCAGGCCATGTCGTGCTGACATGGTGCCAGCCCAGTGTTGAGGAGGGGGCAAAGGGCTTCGCCCCAACTCACCGGACAGCCGCGCGCTCCTCGCCGGGGGGGATGGTCCCCTGCAGCTGCAGGGAGCTGCCCCCGCACCAGGCGTCCTGCAGGCAGCAGTTGGTGCTCAGCCTGCCCTGGAGCTCCGGGTACAGTGGCTGGATGTCCTGCGCGCTCAGGTCGTACCAGGGCCCAGACTCTTCATCCTACAGCACAGGGAGAGCTGAGCTGGGGGAGCCGAGAGCAGGGACATCCCTGCTCAGCCCAGCCCAGTCCGACCAGAGCAGAGCTGTCACCCTGCACCCACCTTCCCATCCAGGAACGTGCTGGTGCCCATGCCCAGGCTGAAGGAGGTGGTGAGGGGCAGCGTGCAAATGCTGTGCGTGGGCAGGTACTCAGCCAGCAAGCCCCAGAACCTGGAGGCAAAGGTGGGCGTCAGGGCAGAGACCCCTGGTATGGTCGCTGCCCTGCACGGCCTCAGGTATCGCCTCAGCTGGGGCAGAATGGGGCCAGCTGGCTCCTGGCCAGCAGCCACGGCATCCTGACAGCCACAGTGTCCCCGTGGCTGTGTACCGCCACCCCACAGCCTTCCTGACTAGGGCACTCCTAGCCCCGTTCCTCCCCCAGCACCCGCCCTGCTGAGCTGCCCTCACCTGTTCTCATTCTGCAGGAAGTTTTCCTTCCCCAGGTGCTCATAGACCCAGCCAGGAGCGAAGATGGCTGCGGAGAGGCCGTACTGGCGGATCAGGCGCAGGGACTGCAGAAATGAGTGGTGAGCAGCATGGGCCAGGCCAGGTAGTCACCTTGTCACCTGTCCTGTCCCTGCTCCCCCCAGGTTCCGCTGGCCCCATGGTGGGGCAGGACACCAGAGGGGTGTGCTGCAGCATCTCCCTCTCCAGGGATGGCAGCACTGGGATCCTCCAGCTGCCTCTTCATGCACGGCCAGCAGCTCTGGCATCCCTCACTCCTCACCAGTTCATCCCCAGGTTAGCAGCCCAACACGGCACAGCCCAGCAGGGCCATCAGTGGGAGCTCAGAGCCCTGTGCCGGGGGAGGTCCAGGGTCACACTCTGGCCCAGCCCTGTCACACCCACCTTGTCAGTGTCGAAGCCACCACCAATCACATCCCCACGGGCAAAGACATCAACACCGACATAGACGTCATTTTGGCGTGGCCCGGCCAGCCGCTGCGTGCGCTCCAGCTGCTCCTCCTTCCAGTTGTAGTTGGTGAACAGCCCGTCACAGGCATCAAAGAACACCCTGGGGACAAGGTTCAGAGTGGCAGGTCAGACGCTGCGGCTGCACACGACCTCACCCGCGGCCGTGCAGGCTGTGCCTGCCCGCCGCCATGTTGGGTTTGGGGTGGGCTCACGTCCCCGGCTCGGGACAGTTTTGCCGGCCTCACCTATTCTCATCATTCAGCTCATTCTGCCACTTCAGAGTGCCATCCTTCAGGACGCTGTCGTACCAGATCACCAGTCCCCCCGGCACGGCGCTGTGCACCTGTGCCGTCAGGTCCCGCAGGAAGAGCGGCAGGTTCCGCACCGCTGCCGCCTGTCAGGAGAGAGCGGGCACGGGTGGGCGAGGGCACAGGGTGGGGGGCTCCCCATGGGAACAGCACAAAGGCAGGGAGGCGAGCAGGGCCCCCATGACTCACGCTCAGCGTGTTCTCTATGTTGATCAGCCAGCCGTCGAAGCGGTAGTGCTGGGCAATGCGGGCCAGCTGCTCGGCCACGGCGCCGTACGCCTCCTCTCCACCGGCCAGGAACGCCTCACACAGCTTCCCCCCATCTGCCCACTCCGTGATGAATGTGCCTGGGGAGGCAGCGAGGGCAGCGTCAGCCGCACGTCCTGGTGAATCCACCTCACTCCTGGGGCTGCCCCAGGCTCAGCCCTGCCCTCACCCAGCACAGGGACGCTGTTCCGGTGTGCTGCGTTGGTCCAGACCACGGGCGGGATGGTGACAGTGTGGTGGCTGAAGTAGACAAAGATGTCGATGTAGCGCCAGTGGTAGAAGACATAGGGGTCGCGTGTGGCCGAGCCCTGGATGAACCTGCAGAGAGGGAAGAGGGTTGGGCAGTGCAGGAAGGACGCCGACAGATGTTGTGGGGCTGGGTAGGAGCCTGACTCACAGCCGGGCAGAGCTGTGGCACTGAGCCACCTCTGAACATCCCAGCCCAAGCAAGGTTCCCCAAGCACTGGTGCCAAGAGCCAAACATCCCATCCCTGCTCACCTGCGGCTGAGCCAGCAGGAGACACATCAGGCAGAAACAGAAGTGCCTTGGAGTTTGAGACGCTGAGTTCCACTGTCACACCTCCCTTCCACCTAGCACGTACCTGTCCTCCAAGTAGCCGCCACCCATGTCGTGGCACACCAGTGTCCGGGGCCTCCTGCTCTGGAGGGGAGGCTGGCGCTTGGCCAGAGGCACGGCTGACACGTTGAACTCGTCGTTGATGTTGGGCTGCCAGGCCAGCAGTTCCTCCAGGCCGGACAAGAAGAAGCTGATGGGCTCCGTCGTTTTCGTGTCAAAGTACTTTGCTGGGAAGGACAGGGAGACGGGGCAGGGTCAGCCGTGAGCGCTGCCTGCGCAGCTCGGGACCGCACCGACACTGTGCCCGTCCCGGCGGGCCCTCCTCACGGTGCCTCACCTGGCAGGGGCTGCGGGCGGTCGCTGATGGTGGCATGCAGGACAGTGGTTCCCTGGATGTCCGCCGCCGGCTGGAGGCTGCCCCGGGATGTGGGTGAGGGCCGGGCTGGGCCAGCACCGCGGCCAGCGCCGACCGGGCCCTGCCAGCCACGACACCTGTCCCCATCACGGTCCCGGTCCCCATTACGGGCCCGGCCCCGATCCCCATCCCGGTCCTGGTCCCGGTCCCCATCCCATCCCCATCACCGTCCCCGTCCCCGTCCCGGTCTCGGACACGATAGCGGCCTCGGCCCCGGCCCCCGCCATCCACCTCCGCCGCCGCCGCCCGGCCCGCTCCGCCTCCGCCGGCTCCTCCGCTCCGGCCCCGGCCTCGGTTCCCGTCCTCTTCCCGCGCCGCGCGGGCCCNCCCCGGGGCGGGGGAACGTGTCCTGGCACGGACCGCGTGTCTCGGGATAAGGACGTGTGTCCTGGGATGGGCCGTGTGTCCCGAGATGGGCTGCGTGTCCCGGGACAGGGCCACATGTCTTGGGACGGATTTTGTGTCCATGGATGGAACGTGTGCCCTGGGATGGGCTGCATGTCCCGGGAAGAAACCACACGCCCCTGAATGGATTGTGTGTCCTGGGCTAGAACACGGATGGGAATCTGTGTGCTGGGATGCACCCTGTGTCCATAACAGGCCCTGCTGTGCAGTCTGGGAGGGAGATGGTGCCTGGTCCCCAGGGGCCAGTGCGGCCAAGGAGCTTTGCCCATACCATGGGACAGGGCTGGGGCCCTGGGCTGATGCCCCTGCCCCACAGGTACAGCAGTGAATGGCCTGACCAGCCTGACTTGGCCCCCACCATCCACTCTCTCCCCACATGTGGGGCCAGGGCTCTATTTAAGGTCATCCTGAGACCCCCCAGCCCGTTCCCCTCCCTCCTGTGCTTGGGGTGCTGGTTTCCAGCTGCAGCCCTGCTCAGCCCAGCCACGGACCCGCTGATCCAGACCCTGACACCCAGCTTCATCTCAGACCTATCTCCTCTGTGGATGTGCCGGACAACCTGGACTCCTGACAACCCTGCCACCCTTCCCAGCCTGTCCTGTTCCCAGGCGGACAGTTCTGTCACTGCACTCAGCTCCTGGCCCTCGGGGCGCAGCTGGCCCCTGCAGGGGCTGGCACAGGTCTCTCGGCTCTCCAGGGACGGTTTGTTCTTCCCTCTCCACCCCAGCTCAGCAGCACCACACCAGCCCACGGTTCTCGGGGAGCCCCTGCACCCCAGGAGCAGAACCCTGCCCTCAGTCGCCTGGAGCCGCCACACAGACAAAGCAAGAGGACACTGAGGGTGTGAGCAAGGCTGGAAACGTGGGTGTTTAATGTGGCACGAGCTGAATGCGGGGGTCAGCATGCTGGCCCACGCTACTGCTGCATCTACACAAACATGAGGCCTGGCCAGCAGATAACCTAATGGAAGAGGAAGTGGCTGAGGCCGACACACCCAGGGCTGCTGGTGGGGAGCGAGCCCTTCCTGAGCAGAGGCTGTGGCGAGCAGTGATGGGATCTGCAGAGGGAAGTGACGCAATTCACTCCCCGCAGGGGTACCCAGCCCCCCCCTGCGACACCTGCACTGCGGAAGGAAAGAGGGCCCGTAGTGGTTTATTGCCTTTCCTGATGGTGCTGAGCACCTTTTGCCCATTCCAGCCAGGGAGCACGGCCTGGTGCGAGGAGGAACACGGTGCAAGTGTCTGCCCTTCCTCGCACCGGGGCACCAGCAGTCACGCTGTTCCACTGGTGCCAGCTCAGCCAGTGCCATGACAGGCCGTGCCTGGCAAACCCAGCTGTGGAGTGGGGAGAGGGGGTGAGCTCCCTGCCCACCCTAGGTGAGCAGCTGCTTCCTGTTCGCTAATGTGGCAGGGGCTTAAAATCGCTCCAGCTCTTCCAGGTGTGTCTGGTTGGCCTTGAGGCGCTGGAGTGAGGGAATTCACACACTGGTGCAGCTGCTGGGGGTAATGGCACTAGGGTGACTAACAGCTTAATGGGGGTGGCACTCCTGGGACGAGAGGCACAGGGGCTCCTTGGCCACCTGGCCTGGCACAGGAGGAGTGGGAGGGGCCTGGTGCTCAGGGGTCCCCGCTGTACTTGATGAGGTGGCCGCTGAAGGTGATGTAAGTGTCGTACTCATCGCTGAAGACGGCGTTCTCACGCTCGCCCTTGTAGAGCCGCACCCAGACCTCATCCTGCTCCTTCAGCTCCAGCATGACGCTCTGGCTCTGCATGATGCTGCGGTCGCTCACCTGGGCGTAGAGGATCACCACCTCCGCCCCGTTGCGCATGATATGCAGGTACGTCTCCTTCTGGTTCCAGGTGTGCACATTGAGGCTGAAGTAGTAGATCCCGGGGATGTAGCAGTAAAACTTGCCCGTGAACATGTTGAAGTGGTCGTACAGGTTGACAAATTCCGTGTCGAAGATGAGGGTCTGGTAGTAGTCGTTACTGTGCAGGGGTTTCTTGCGGCCCACGGAGAAGGCGGCGTAGTGGCTCTTGCAGCGCTCCCCGGGGGCGCCCATGCTGCCCTTCTGTCCCTTGGGCCCCGCGTGGCCCCTGCTCCCGGCCACCCCTGTCTTGCCGAACTTGCCCTGCATGCCACGCTCACCGCGGTCCCCCTTCTCTCCTGGGCAGAGCAGGAGGGAGAGTTGGGCTGTCAGGCAGGGGCCAGAGCTGAAACCAGCACCCTGAAAGGTCCTTCCCCAGAGATGGATAGAGGGAGCAGGGACCCACCAGTCCTGCCCCTGCCCCTCCCCAGGCTCTGATGCTGCTGCCCAGAGGCCAGCAGAGCAGGGGCTGTTCACACCCCGGTGTGGCTCCTGCCCTCTGCCTGTGCAGGGCACAGGACCACTGGCACCACCCCGGTTTCTCACTCCCAGTCTGTGCAAGAGCTGGCACTGCGAGCCCAGCACAGCGCCAGACCTGGGGCAATGCTGACAACACAGTGTGGGGTCCTGCCAGCCCTCACCTTTCAGGATGGTCATGTTGATCTGAGGCATGGGCTGGTACTGGGGGTAGAAGCGCTTTTCAGGTGGGGGGCAGCAGCGGACACAGCGGGGCTGTGGGGGCAGCCCCTCCCGGGCACCATCAGCCTTCTGCTCCTGTGCGGCCCTGGCAAGGCAGAAAGCAAAGCGCAACAGGGAGCTACAGGGGACAGGGGCCCTCCACGGTGCCAGAGCACCCTGGCTCTGCGGTCCCCTCACCTGGCAGCTTGGTGCTGGGATGGGGCCTCATTGGGGTCTGTCCACCATCGCTGGTCAGGGATGGAGCTGGTCTGGCTCCCCACAGGGCAGGGCAGCAGGAAGATCAGCAGGACACCATGCACCCACAGCCCCTCCATGCCTTGGCAGTGCCCTGTGAGGTGCCAGGGACAGCTGAGGGGGACAGGAATGAGGAGATGCCCAGCCATGCCCCGAGCTGTCCTGGGACAGAACCTGTACACTGCATAGCCCCAGGCTTCTGCCTGGGCTGTGGGACACGGTGTCACCCCAGAGAGCACCTGGGGAGACCCACGCTGGGGCAGTTAGGGGGCTCTGGGCTCACACCCACGAGGGCCGGGGCCTCGCAGCCCCTGAGCCCTGGCACACACGGCAGAGGGGATTACCTCGGGAGCTGAGAGTGGAGCAGAGCAGCAGCCTCTGACCGGCCAAGTCCTGGACCAAGCGCTGCTGCTCCTGCTCAGCCTGGCTTCAGCTGCCTCCCATGGATGCCCAAGAGCAGCAATTTAGGGTGTCAGCACCTGAAAAATTACAGACAGCTCCAGATGCCATGGGGCAAATATCAGGGTGCAGCCCTGCCCATGTGTGGGACCCCAGCCGGGCCCAGAGAGGGCGTCTGCACCCCACTCCTGCGAGGGGCTCCTGTGCCCTGTGGGCTGCCAGCCCAAGGGTTTGCAAGGGGACAAGACCCACTCCTCCAGAAAGAGGGATGTGGGCTGGCAGCCCTACCTGGGAGCTGGCTGCCATAGGCAGAAACCTTTCTGAGAGCCCACATCCTGTATGGGGCCAAAACTAATATTTGCAGTGGTGGTGGTACTGTGGCCCAGCCCGGGCACTTCGCTGCCCCTCCCTGCATTATCAAAGCCATATCTGCTGGAGACGTGGGGCCGGGCACGCAGCACCTCGCCCTTTAGCCCCGAGACACCAGGACAGCCCTGGCCAAACAGGGGTGTAGCACTGCCGAGCGCTGGGCACCCCGTGGCACCAGGGTCAGAGGTGGTGCTGGGTCACGGAGCCTGCCGGGATAGGGATGGCTGCTACCCAGGCTCCTGTCCCAGCCAGGTGCCTCCCTGGGTTGGGATATGGGTGTGGCATTTGCCGTTCTCACCTCCCAAACACCTCCCGTGGCACCGCCTGGCTCTGCTGGCATCCCAAAGCACCTTGCCCAAGGCGCAAAGGGCCCTCACAGCCCTGTCCTGTGTTCTGCAGCTGAGCCAGGCCATGAATGATTTTGAGGCAGAATCCTGTTGTTTTGGTGAACGCCTGCTCTCAGAGCCCCGGGGTCCCCAGTCAGTGATGGGTGGCTGTCACCACTGTGCCCAGGTGTGGGTCGGGAGACCACGCGTGCTGCCACAGGGGTGCGGAGGGCGCTTGAGGCCGGGGGCGGATGCCGGGATTATGAATCACTGGAGCTGGGAAGGGGCGGAGGGATCGGGAAAGGCTCCGAAGGGCTTTTCCTGCTGCTCAAACCCTCTGCCGAGGGCCTGGCCCCCGCATGCACTTCCGGGTGCCTCTGTCTCTCCACCTCTCACCCCGTTGTCTCGGTGCTGCCTGGCGCGGAGGGAGGCAGGGGAAAAGCAGATCCATGGATAGAGGCATGGAGGAGGCCAGCCAGGGGCTCGTGAGCAGGGATCACGCAGGGGAGCCTCGGCCCTGGCTCTGCTCACCCTGTCTGGCCTCCGGCTGTGCCAGAGCACAGCACTGGACATGGCACGGAGCATGCCGGGGGTTTGGGAAGCCTGTGGCTTTCCCTCAGCTCTGGGACCATCAAACCAGGCATTCCTCTGGGACCCGGAGCAGGCTTGGCCCTGGGGAAAACGCAGTGTCACAGGGAACTGCTCCAGGAGGAGAAGCCCTTCCCCAGGAAGTTCCCGTGGTGGAAGGCAGTGCTCCCCAGGCTGTCGGGAGCAGAGGCGAGTGTGCGGTGCGCGCAGGGCGCTGTCAGCAGCGCACGGGGCCCCCAGCGTGTCCCCCCTGCACCCCGCAGGGCTGCCCACCCGCGCACGGGCACGCACAGCCCTGCCCAGGGACGCGGGCTCTCCCTCGGGGTTGGATGCTCTCCAGGAGCAGTCTGAGATTTAAACTCAGTGGCTGCAGAAGCCTCGGGACTGCAATCAAAACATCCCAAAATACATTCCAGATGGAGATAAAGACTAGGATGAAATGGAACAAGCGCTAGGGGAGGGATGAGCGGCTCGGGGCAGTGTGGAGGCAGCAGGACCTGCACTCCCAGCTCACCCTCTCCCGTCAGGGTGTTGGATACAAACTTCCCTGCACCACAGCAGCCAGAACCGCTGTGCCTCTGGGGTCGTGCTGGTGGGCCGGGTCCCCCATGTTCTGCTGCAGACGCTGGAATGGTCGCAGAGCCCTTTTTTTTCCCTGGAGCAGGGCAGATCCTACAGGCAGCCAGGGTGGGGGCTGCATGAGGCAGATGTGGGGAAGGACCATGTGGTAGTCGCAGCCCTCCAGCTCCTGTAGCGCCAGCAAGACGTTGTGCTGGGGACCCCAACAGCCACTGTGACCCCCACAGAGATGCCGAAGGTGGCCCAGCACGGGCTTGATGTGTTCGTAGCGATGGGTTTTTTGGGAACGCAGGTGGGGCAGGGCTGGGGGGTCTGTGTCCTCCCAGAGCCGCGGTGGGTCGGGCCGTGCCCTCAGACTAGTGAGGCTCAGCCGCGTGGTCCCCACTGCTCCTTCGCAGGCAGGGCAAGGGCCTCACTCGACGTGGGGGGGGCACAGGGACCGGTCCGCCTCGCTGGACGCGAGCCAGGACACCGAGCGCTCGTCCAGGCGGAGCCGCCTCCCGGTGCCTCGGCACCGCGGCCGCAGCGCCCGCGCTGGGCGCACAGCGCGCTGCAGCTCCGGGCTGAGGGCCGGGCCCGCGGCGCCCTCCCAGGGCTGCCCCCCACCTACCTCTGGGGCAGCGCTTCTCCCTCCGCGGCGCTGCCTTTGCGGCCCTACAGCATCGCCCGGGCCAGCGCAGAGCCTGCCCACGGCCGACCGCTGCCTCCCGCTCCGGAGCCGCCTCTCCTCGCTCGGCCCGGGCGGAAATGCACTTTTTGGAAGCGCAGGAGGCAGCGAGGCGCGGGACGAGGCTCGCAGCCCTCCCCCGCCAGATGTGCGCCCGCGGCCGCCTTAACCATGTGTGCTCCCGGAGCGGCCGCCCCAGCGCTCTGTGCCCCGGCGGCACGGGCCAGCGGCTCCCCAGAGCCGGCGCGGGGCCCGGGATCCCGGAGGGGGCAGCGGGCCCCGGCTCAGGACCCTGCCCCAGGACCCTGCCCCATGCCGGCAGCGCCGAGGCCGTTCCCAGCCCCGAGGGCACCACGGCGAGCACAGCCCCACCGGGCTCCGGCCTTTGACAGCCGGACACGCACACGGGCCCCAAGGCCCGGGGCTAGGTCTACCCCGCTCCCCCACCCCGAGCGGCGGCGGGACGTTAGGGGGCAACCAGGACCAAGGACAGAATGTGTTGCGGGCTGGGGCAGGGCAGCACTGGGGTCATGCCTGCCGGGCAGCCGGGCTGCGCCCACCCCGTCGAGCCG
>VXAZ01007902.1:198711-261129 GCA_013399875.1 Gymnorhina tibicen
GGCCGGGGGTGGGCGGGGGGCTCTGGGGCACCCACCTGGTCCGGGACGAGGCGCCGGGGTGGTCCGTGGTCCACGGTGGGCGGGGGCGCGACTCTCGCGGGCGGGCGCGTTTGGGCCGGGCCGCTCCCAGGTGCAGGACCGGGGGCGGTGGCTCCGGGACGGGCGGGGACTTGGCGGCCGCGGGACCTGCGTCCGCAAGAGACGGAGCGGCCGTGGCCTTCGCGGCATCGTGCGTGCGGCGGCGGAGGAAGCACCGGGGGACTGGCACCTGGTGCCTGCCGCCAGCGCGGGTGGCGGGCGAGCCGCGGGGCTGCCCTCCCCGGGCCCCCGGAGCGCCGGCAGTGCCGTGGGAGCTCCGTGACCCGCTGCCCGCACACGTTCCGTCGGCCGCTCGCACTTTGCTCAGGTGCTCCCGCGGCACTGCCGAGTCCCGGCCCCGCAGAGCCCAGAGCAGGTTCGCCTCGATGGCGCCTGCTGAATGTCACAACCCCTCCGGCTCGGGAGCTCCCGGCGTGTGCCCTGGACCCGCTCCCAGGGCGGGCCACGGTGCCTCAGGGGTTGCAAGGTCTCCCCTCTCATGCCCGTGTATTTTCCTCCCGCTTCCCTCCATCCTCCGTGCCCGCAGAGCGTTCCCTCCCGGTGCTGAGGCCCGGGACTGGGCAGGGAGACCCTGCCTGTGCCTGGTCTCTCCCAGGCAGGTTCCCGTGTGTCGGCAGGTGGTTTTGCCTTGAGCGGGGTCTTTACTGAGGGGAGACTGGAGTCTGGGTGAGGTCTGAGGCCACGGCCCCAGTGCTGGAGCCGTGCTGGTGACCATTCTTCCTGGGAGCAGCTGGTGCCAGCGAAGAGCCGCTGCCGGCAGTGCTGGTTCACGGGCCAGTTTCCTGCCCAGCTGTGCGACGCAGCCGATTAGGAGCTGCTGTTCCACCCCAGAAGTGACTGTGCTTGGCTGCGAGGACTTCAGTATGTAAGATAAGGAAGGTGCCAGCGGCTGCGGCCTGGCTCGGGTGTTGTCAGATACAACCCATTAGCAGGAGAGCGCTGTGGGGAGAGGTTCTGCGAGCGGCATCTCGTTGCTTCCCGGAATCACCTGGAAGACATCCTGGGTCATCTGTCAGCATCAGCAATGTCCCGCTCATCCCGCCGTGGGGGATGCAGGGAGTGGCACAGCCGCCTCCAGCCCCCGCCACTGTTCCTGTGCTGGAGGCAGCACAACCCACAGCTGCCCTGAAGCCCCTAAGCTGAGCTGGTTTAGCAAAGGACATTCTGCCGAGGCTGTAGCGTGGTGGGAGCCGACAGGGAGTCTCTTTCTGGTGGGATTGTGCTGACGCCAGTGTCTGCCCCACGGCTCACGGCCGCTCTTCAGCCGTCTGCCTCAGCAGAGAGCAAATCCCAGGGCGAGCAGCTGGTGGCACAGATGTGTGCTCCCCCTGCTCCTGCCAGGGCGTGGGGCTGCACTCCCACCCCCTTCCCAGCATCTCACCGTGGGGACAGCAGCAAGACTGAACCCGTCCCAGACCGGAACTGACCGAGAGCAGTGGTGTGGGTCAAACGCCTCTGGACCATGGGAAGGAGGTATCTTGGCAGGGAACCTCTTTGCTGCTCCTGCCTTGCCAAGCTGCAGCACTGGTGAGAGGATGTGGGGAGCACAGTCTTGTCCTGGCACCGTGTCCCGAGCTGGGCCCTGTCACAGCTCAGGCCTGGCCCCAGGGAGAGGGGGATTGGGCAGTGCCGGTAATCCCACTGCACTCAAGGGATTACCGCTGACTCTGGCCTGGGGATTAAGGGATTTCTCTAAGCGGGGTTGATGCAGCCTGCAGCAAAGCAGCTTGTGCCTGGGGGGCCTCGCTGTCTGGGGCAGGATGGGCGTGTGATGGCAGGGTGGGCTGCGCAAGGTGTGGGGGATCCCCAGAGGAGGGTGGGCTCCCAGGTCTGCAGCAGGCTGGACGGGGGGTTCCTCACCCGGGTAGTCCCTGCCCTCCTTGCCACCAGCCTGCAAAGTCCTGGGGGTGCTGGCAGCCCTTTGGCACAGACTTAGCTGTTTCGGAGGCATCCTGGGACCACGGCATGCCTGTCTGCACCAGGGAACGCTGCTGGGGGAGCTGCTGTTGATGCCCCAGCCCCTTCCGTTGCACAGTGTGGAGTGAGCCTGGGCAAGTTGCTGGGCCCAGCTTGGGGAGCACTCTTCCACAGAGCTCAGGGGTGGATGCCCAAGTCAAAGGCAGAGGGATAGTGCAGGGGTAGCACCAGGCTTGGAGAGCAGAGCCAGGGGCTCAGGCAGAGGCGGTTGTCCAGTTCCTCTCCTGAGGTGTTTGGGGCAGAGAACAACGAGCCCTGCTGCTGACACTTGCAGTCATGTCGGGGCTGTAGCTATGGTTTGTAAACACCCCACCTCGCCCGGACAGGGTGCAAAGACTGAGCCAGGCATCCAGGTCGCTCTGGGTGAGAGATGCCTGCCACCTGGCCCTGCCTCATCCCAGTCAGAGCACCCACGTGCCTGTGTCACACTGGGGTTTCTCCAAATGCCAGTCCAGGCCCAGACCAGTACAACACGTGCCCAGCTCAGCCTGCCCTGTGCCCTCGGCTCCCTTCACTGCCCTTTTGCCTCCCAGTGATGTGGCAACCACTGCTCTGGCCCCTGGGAAAGGGGAAGTGGTGTTGAAAGCAGGTCAGTCACATCAGTATTGAGTGCCTGGCCGCCCTCACAGCCCCGTCAGCTGCCCTTCTCCAGTGTCTCTCCTCCTCTCTGCAGTCACACTGCTCCTGGGATCAGGGACTGCTCCTGCCTGCCAGGGTGCCCTGCCTGCCAGGGTGCCCTTCCCCACTGCCCGCCCCGTCTGGGCTTCTGCCTGCCCCGCTCTAGTTACTCCTGGCTCGGGGATCCCACTGGTTGCAGGGGCGGGTGAGTGGAGCTGTCGAGCTGCTCCTGCCCTGACAGGCCCTGGGGTTTGTTACTCATGGCCATGCCCTGTGCTCAAGATTGCTCCTGCTTTGAGGATAGGAGCTGTCAGTCCGGTTTGGGTTTGCTCAGCGCCTGCGGGGTTGGAGGGTGAGAGAGTTGCACATTTCCCCAGCTCCACAGCTGTCCCCCAGCCTGGAATCCCAGGACAAGACCCCCCCGGTTCCTGCTGCAGGAGCCCCCCACACACCAGGGCCGCAGCAGAGTGGGCAGTCGCTGTGAGGCATGACCGGGGCTCGCTGTGTGCCCGTGCCGGCTGGCTGAGCCTGTCAGGCTGGGTCAGGGTTGGGACCCGGGCCCTGCGCCCCAGCAGCGGGGGCCGCGGTGGCACCCCCGCGCTCGCACCGCCGCGCTTCTCTGGGTGCACCTTCCCCCATGCAGCGCTCGTTGCTACGCGACCGCCGGCTCCTGATGCTTAATGCTCTAATACGGAGGGATAAAACCACTCTAAAAATACCCCGCTGCCGGCCCCCCGCGGGGGCAAGGGGGCTGCCGGGGGGCGGGCGGCCTGGGCAGGGGGGCTGCTGGGGAGTTCCCAAACTCCTCGTCCTCTAAGTGGCTTTGAGCCGCCCGCTTGGGCTCCGGCAGTGGCACGGACTGGTGTGCCGGTGCGGCGGGGATTGGCTGGGGCTGGCGCGTGGGCTCCTGCGGCTGGAGCTCCCCTACCAGAGCCAGCTTCAGCCAGAACCGGGAGTGCTCCGGCTCCCCTGCTTGCACCCTGCCCCAGTGCTGGGGAGCTGCCCCAGGTACTGGGTACCTGCTTAGTACTGAGGAGCCCACTGCTCAGCCACGTGCACCTGCCCGGCCTCTGTCTGCTCCTGCCTGGCCTCTGCCTGTCCCTGCCTTGCCCTCCCGGAGCTGGTGGCATCCTGCGTGGGACCCCCGCAGCATGGGGACGGTCAGCGAGCTCTGCGCCTCCAGTTTCCAGGCATTTCTCTGCCCCTCAGTAGCTGCCAAGGCAGGTAGGCACTGCATGCCCCCCTCCCCTCTGTGCCGCGGGGTTCCCATCCCCCAGCAGACGTGGCAATGCCCATGGATCCGGCTCCATATGGCTCCTGCTGACAGCAGCACAGAGTGTCCTCGCCGTCTCACTGCCTCCTTCCTCTGCCGGCCTTCCCAGGCTGGGGCCTCCGCAAGCACTGAGCCCCTGCAGGACGGACGGGCACCAGGCCCTCGCCTGGCACTGCCCTGCGCTGGAGCTGGTGCCGCGCTGGGACGGGGGTGGTCGGGAGCCAGTGGTGGCGGCTGGGAGGTCGAAGGCAGCGCAGCATGGCGTGTCCCGCCCCAGCCCCTCATCGCCCGCCCTGCCCCAGAGGATGTGTGAGTGCTCGGTCATCCTTGTCACAACAAGTGCCTGTGGCTACAGAGGGGAGGGTGGCACTCTCCAAAGTGTGGGAAAGCCCAACTCCTACTGCGTTGTGGGTGTGCTGAAGGTCAGTCCCCTGTGTGACCTGCTGCTGTCTGCTGGTTCCTGCCCAGCTGTGGGACTGTGGGGCTGCACAGTGGGGCAGGGGATTGCAGGACCTCCTCAGCCAGCCCTGTGGCTGAGCAGCAGCGGGCTCTGCTCCTTTCAAGGCCTGGCACCATAAGCAGTGCCGAGATCAGGTGAGATGCCCGCCTGGCTGCATTCCTTGCACCTGCACAGTGCCTGTGGACGTGGCTGAGCCAGTGCTCACCCAGCCATGCCGGCGGCTGGGGGTCCGTGCGTGGGAATGGTGGAGCCTCAAGCCACTGGGAGCAAGGCAGTGGCTGTGGAGGGGGATCCCTGATGGGCTCTGGGTCAGGGAAGCGGGGTTGATGGGGCAATGGGCAGGGCTGCACAAAAGCAGGAGAGTGTCCTGGGCACAGGTTTCAGCAGCCTAGAAGGGCCTGTCCTGGAGCTGCCTGTCCTGAAACCCTCCTCCTGATGCACCTTAGCTGTCGGTGGGGAAGGATGGGGCTGACGCAACCCAGGGTGCGCACGCGGCCGTGGTGAAAACAGGATGTGGTATGAGGAGACAGGCAGGATGTTTCTGGGGGCCCCACGGGACCCCACCAAGGGCCACCGTGGGTAGCGGCACGCAGAGACCCTGGGCTCGTCCCCAGGGTCTGCCTGACCCCAGGGCTGTTGCCCCTCTGGTGCGGTACAGTGTGAGCCAGCAGCAGGGCTGGCAGCTGCTGCTGCAGCTCAGGGGGCAAAAGGACACCCTGAGGCTTCTGAAGCCCCTTACTCCGTAGCTGGCATTCTGGGTGCCGTGTCTCCATCTCGTGCTGCTGAGCGGGATTTAGCTGAGTCAAGGCAGCCGAGGCTGACGCAGCCTCTCCAGGCGACTGACGGGGACAGGGACGTGCTGGGGTCGTTCCCGCTGCAGGTGTGGCCCCGCAGCGCCCGGACCCGCCACACAGGGGTCCTGCACGGGGCAGTGGGGTCCCTACAGACACCCCGTAGCAAGGGGGTGAGACAGCGGGGAACAACATCCCGTGGGGACTGGCATGGCTCCTCGCCCTTCTCCTGATCCCGGTTCTTGTCCCAGCCAGCTGTTGGAGGTGCCGTGGAGCCTGCGGAGCAGAGCAGGCACCCGTGGTCCCCACAGCCAGCACAGGCCCTGGACCTGCACGGGGGAGGTCTGGCAGAGATGGGGCGAGCTGCAGGGCTGGGGGTCTGCTGGCGAGTGGGGGCCCAGCTGGTGGAGGGGAAGGGTGGGGACCCCGGCACTGTGCAGTGAGCTCAAGATGTGCCGGGTCGAGTGTCCTGGCAGGCCCCGAGGAAGGAAGGGCTGGGCCAGCCCAGGGCCTGCCTGGCTGGGACCCCAGCACGCCGCGTCCGCCGGCCCTGAGCCAGGGAGGGGGAGCAGGGCCTGGCGCCCCATTTCCCACCCCGCCGGGAGCACAGGAGTTAAGGTGCTGGCGGCCCTGGCTCATGGCGGCAGGAACAGGGTGTTGCTGGTGCTGGCTCTCGGCGAGGCCGGGGTGACGCCCAAGAGGCCCCGGAGCTCATTGGTACCGCGGCCCTGAGTCACCGCGGAAGCACCGGGGCTGCAGGTGTCCGCACCCGGCACGGCAGCACCGCTGCAGAGCCCCTGGCAGCTCGGGCACGGCCAGCGGGGCCGGGGGAAGGCCCAGGCAGGATGGTGCTCAGGGCAGGGGGCAACGGTGAGCCGGGCCGGGGCGCGGGNCGGGCAGCGGCAGGACAGAGGACGAGGCAAGCAGGGCCCTGTGCCGCGAGGCTTTGCCTGGGGCGAGGTGCGGAGGCATGTACTGCGATTGCTGCTCTGGGGTGCCGCAGGCCCCAGTGAGCCCAGAGCCCGAGACAGAGGGACAAATCCTGCTGACGGCCCTTGCTGCCCCTGGGCAGGTTCCTCGGGTCCTCCTGCTGCTGCAGGAGCTGTGGGAACCCCTGGCTTCCTGTGCTGGTGGGGAGGCACAGCCATGCTGCGATCCCGCAGTGTGGTGGGTCGCTGTGTGACTTCTGTGCCCGGCTGAAGCCAGGGGAAGTGTCTGTTCCAGCTTCCAGTCCCCCGGCGCTGCTCTGCCTGCGGCCAGGCTCTACAGGACAGTTGCTGTGCAGAGCCAGCGAAGGGTTAATGCCGCCTTCCTTCCCCAGAAAAGCTCCTGCGTCTGGGGTTTCTCTTCCTCTGGCTGCTGCTGACATGGCTGGGCTGCTTGTCACGAGTTCTCAGCCTCCACCGGGGAGGGACCTTCCGGGGCTCTGGAACAGCCCTGCCGCCGTCCCTGCTGCCCTGCAGCGTCTCATCCTGCACCACACCTATCCTGGGGCCACCGGGACCCCCGCTGGAACCCCTGCCCACTCCCAGGTGGGCAGGAAGAGGCAGAGCTGAGGCCAGGTCCAGCCCTGGCACGAATTTGACTTTCCCTGCGGCCAGGTGGGGGGGCCTGGCAGTTGGACAAGAGGGTCCTGCAGCTAGGCAGGAGGGTCCTGTGGCACATGCCGCAGCCCAGGGATTCGGGCGTTTCTGTGTCTGATAAGGGGGTGTGACGCAGCTCATCCCTCCCACAGCAAGCCTGGGCTTGCTGGGTGCCGTGGGGGCCTGGCAGCGCGGGGCTGGTGCCGGTGGGAATGGCGCTGGGGCATATGGAAGGTGCTGGGATGCATCGACACAGCTCTGGTACTGTAAGTAACTTTTAACCTGGTGCCACGAGCGAACTTGTCTGGTTCAGGCTTCCTGACATGGGAGACTGAAAGTATTGGGAAGTGTTGGCGCCGTGTCTGAGGGACGATGTCGCAAGCCGAGGCGCCTCAGCCTTGGCAACAAGGAGTTGTGAAGGAGGAAGCTTGTCAGACCCCAGAGCAGAGCTGGGGAAGTGCTGAGCTCAGAGATTCAGGGTGCGGGGTCGCTGTCACCCAGGGAGCTCCCACTAAGGCAGCGGCAGCGTGGGGAGAATGGATGCACAGCTGAGGACGGTGCTGGTCCAAAGGCACGTGGTGTCTGGGCACTGGCATGGGGCAGTGACTGCGCTGGGAACCCTCTGGTGAGTCTGGGCTGGTGGCAGTGGTGGCTGGGAGCCAGTGTACACGGTGGCACATGGGACCTCAGCGGGTCAGAGGGTAATGCTTGGGGCGGGGGAGGATGGTGACAGCCCTACAGCCGCCTGTTCCCAGCACCCCAGGGTGGGAGGTGGGGGTGACACAAGAGCTGAGCTGGCAGATCCTGCTGCCACCTCCCTTGGGGACGGCGCTCTAGAGGGATGGTGCTTTGGTGTCCTTGCGGGCGACCTTGGTGCAACACACAGAACCTGCTGGCAGAGGTGGGAGACACGGGCATAGTAGGAGGGCTCAGAGCACGCTTGGAGGAGCAGGTGACCTTGGGGACTGGAGGGAACAGGAATGGGATACCTTGTCACTGTGAAGCAAGGAGGTCGTGTGCCAAGGAGCACTAGGAATGTTCCTTGAGCAAGGGGACCATGTGGCGGCCCTGGGCTTGAGTCTCAGAGATGGTGTTGGAGAGGGGGTGTCTGGCTCCCCAGGGTGACAGCAAGGTGTAGATGTCATGGTGTGCAGGTGAGGTCTCTCTGGAGGGTGCACCAGCTCCAGGCTCTGTCCCAGAAAAACGAATCCACTGTAGAGGGAGCTGCAAGGGTGGCCAGGAGATGGTTTATGTTTGGGGCTGACCTGGTGCAGCAGAACAACCTGCAGGGCTGCAGGTCAGTGTGGAGCCTGTGCTGCAGGGCACAGCAGAGCTGCCCAGCCATGGCACAGACCAGAATGGGTACCCACAGCAGCCCGGTAGGGGTAGAGCAGAGTGAAACGGGACCTGGGGGGGACAGCAGGGCCAGGGCTGGCAGAAGCAGCGCTGGAGGTGATCCGGGGGCCGTGTTGGTTCTCACTCTGCAGCTGCCACGGTCTGAATGAGCAGATGCCCTGGCCTGCGAATTCCTTTCATGCCATCAGTGCCACTTGGCCTCTGTGTGGGGCTTGGGATGCTGCTCGCCAGCCCAGCTCCTGCTGCTACCCAGCACCTCCACGTCCTGCCTCCACCCAGCCCCCATCTGCTGGCTGGGAGCAGAGGCCGTGCCAGGAGCCTGGTGGGCCTGATTCCCAGGACCACACATGCTGACCTGATCGTGTCTCTGCTCAGTGCCCAGTGACCTGACCCCAGAGGAGTGCCAGGAGCTGGAGAACATCCGCCGCCGAAAGCAGGAGCTGCTGGCTGACATACAGGTGTGATGCCAGGGGGCCCACACAATCCCCCTGTCCCAGAGACAGCAGTCTGGGTGGCAGGGGACAGTGTCCCTGCCCGTGTCACTGGCAGGGTCCCTGGAGCCCCATCCAGGATCCCTCATGCTGCTGCCCCACAGCTCTGCCTCTGAGGGGCTCTGGGGACAGGGAGAGTATCCCAGCTGGGATGTGATCCCAGGTGGCAGCCAGCCCATCCCTGCCCTGCCAAAGCAGCCATGTCTTTTCCTGTGCCCTGCAGAGCTCCAGGCTGTGCAGTTGTGCCATTCCCTGGGGTACCAGTGTCTGTGCCAGCCCCTGCCTGGCACGGGCAGGGACCATGTCTCTGGGCCAGGCCACTGCCCTGGCAAGTGCCTGTGAGGTCAGGGCTCATCTGGGACACTGTCAGTCGTGTCCCCGATTAAGACAGCAGAGGCTAATTACTGCCATATGCTGGGCATGATCTGAACGGATTAGGGGTAATTTTGTTAACCTCCGAATCTCTTCCTTCCTGCATGCTGGGAGCACGGCAATGCTGCAGGGATTAGCAGCGGGGGGCAGCCAGCCCCACTGCCAGTGCCCTCCGAGCTGGTTCAGCCCCTGGGCAGCGCTTGGGGGTGGGGGGAAGAAGGGAGGGAAGGAAGGAGGGGCTGTGGGGCCTCTTGGGGGAATTGGGGCTGTCTCCAGGGCTGGGAGCTGGAGGGTTTGTGGGGGAGGCACCTCCTTGTCTCAGTGCCCCCTCTCCCCACAGCGCCTGAAGGATGAGATAGCAGAAGTGACGAATGAGATCGAGAACCTGGGCTCCACGGAGGAGAGGTGAGTCCCCAGCGCCATGGAGCCCCCTCGGGCTCGCCCACGCTGTGCAGGAGCCGAGGGCAGCTGAGCCCTGGCCCACGAGTACTGGTGTGAGCAGCTTTCCCAGGCGCTCTGAGCTCCTGGGAGCGGGATCCCAGGCTGATCTGCTGCTCCCAGGTCTATTTTTCCAAGCCCCAGCCCCTCTGTCTGGCCACAGCCACTGGCGGGCTTTGTTATTCTGAGCTGGTGCAGTCAGTGCCAGCCAGGATTAGGGGGGTCCCGGCAGCCGGTGGGAGCCGACTCCCAGCACCATTCCCAGTTACCCACTGGGGCATGAAGACTGTCCCCTTCTGCCAGCCCCACTGCTCTCCCCAGAGCCCTGCCACAGCCAGCCTGCCCAAGCCTCCCCGTGTCTGGGTGACCTGACAGGTGCTGTGCCTGCACCCCCTGTGCTCAGGGTGGCCGCAAGGATGCGGTACGGCAGCTCCGCTCTGTTCCGGGGCCTGGCGGGCCGAGGGCAGCCCCAGGCCACGGCGTGGGGCAGACACGGAGCAGTGTGTTGGCTTTGCCCTGCGTGGCTCCAGCGTGGGGGCCTGGCTCCCCTTGGTCCAGGCTGGCCCTCGCCACAGTGCACTGCCCCAGGGGCTGGACAGAGGCAGTGGGGCCCTGCCGGGTGCTCAGAGCTGCTTCATGCCTTGCAGGAAAAACATGCAGAGGAACAAGCAGGTGGCCATGGGCAGGAAGAAGTTCAACATGGATCCCAAGAAGGTAATGTGGGATGGGGAGCAGGGCTGGTTACCAGCCTCTGGGGGTGTGCAGGGCTCTGCCACCTCCCAGTCCAGGTTGCTGGGACTGGGGCAGAGCCAGCAGCCAGGGCAGGGGCTGGCGGTCAGGGGGCAGGCTGGCCGGGGCAGGCACAGACCCCCAGACACCTCTCTTGCACCACTCCAGGGCATCCAGTTCCTGATCGAGAACGACCTGCTGAAGAACACATGCGAGGACATCGCTCAGTTCCTGTACAAGGGAGAGGGCCTCAACAAGACGGCCATCGGCGACTACCTGGGCGAGAGGTGCACTGGGCTCGGGTTTCCTGGGGGTGTTCTGGGCTCCTGCCACGGGAGAGATGGGACACTGCAGCTCTGAGCTCACAGGGCAGCCAAGTGGGGGTACCTGGGGTGCTGGGGGTATCCAGTTCATGTCTGGCACTTGCAAGTGGCTGATTTGTGCAGACCAGACCAGGGCTCAAGCAGGGGGTAGCTGCAGCTTTCCCCCGTGAATGAGTAGAGTCTGGAGCAGGCACGGACAGTGGAGCCACTCAGCAGTCACAGGATTGCTGATCATGCATCCCTCGTGCTCTGGCTTTGTTCCCACAGGGATGAGTTCAACATCCAAGTCCTGCATGCCTTCGTGGAGCTGCATGAATTCACCGACCTCAACCTTGTGCAGGCCCTGCGGTGAGTAAGGGCTGGGAGCTGAGCGTGGCCCATTGGGGGTGGCGGGGGACCACGGAGCCCCCAAATCAGCACCACAACTCGCTCTCCACAGGCAGTTCCTGTGGAGCTTCCGGCTGCCGGGGGAGGCACAGAAGATTGACCGGATGATGGAGGCCTTTGCCCAGCGGTACTGCCAGTGCAACCCTGGTGTCTTCCAGTCCACAGGTGAGCGCCTGTCCCAGACAGTCTCCCTGGCATCCTGCCCCGCAGTTGACTTTCCTCTCTGCCCCTGCAGACACCTGCTACGTACTGTCCTTCGCCATCATCATGCTGAACACGAGCCTGCACAATCCCAACGTGAAGGACAAGCCCACGGCAGAGCGATTCATCGCCATGAACCGCGGCATCAATGATGGGGGGGACCTGCCTGAGGAGCTGCTCCAGGTGAGGGCCGGGCTGTGGAAGGACCAGGGCTGCAAAGCTGGCCCAGAGCAGCGCCCATCGCAGGGCTGCAGGGCAGAGCAGATCTGATTCCGTATCACTGTACCAGAATCTGTACGAGAGCATCAAGAATGAGCCCTTCAAAATCCCTGAGGATGACGGCAACGACCTCACCCACACCTTCTTCAACCCCGACCGGGAGGGCTGGCTCCTGAAGCTCGGTGAGTGCCAGCAGCAAGGGAGGGCAGGCTGTCCCCAGGGTGCAATGCCCCTGGGCTTCCCACACCTCTCCTGCTGGCCTGGCTCTTCAGAGCGTGAGGAGGCTGCAGAGAGAGGCACAGGAAAGGCATCTGTACATCCAGTCCTCCGTCTTCCCTTGGCTGGGCAGCAGGAGCAGACTCAGAGCTGATGAGGCCCTGCAGAGCGGCTGGGTGGGCGTCCTGGGGGATTCTGCCTCTGGGTTGGGCAAGCCCCTGGAGTGCAGAGCTGGTACCAGGGTCTGGTGTCGGAGCACAGAGACCTCGAGGCCCTTCAGGTCACCGAGTCACAGCAGGGCGTGTCGGAGCAGGCCCCCGGGAGCGAGCGGCGAGCTGCCCCAGGCTGCGTGCGTCCCCTCTCCATACCACAGACAGCCCCTGCCTCACCTTCCCACAGCATTATCACCTCCGCATCCCGGCTCCACATGCAGGCAGCATGCATGGCATCCCTGCTGCACCACCCGGCTCCGCAGCCGGAGCCCTCCGCGCCCTGGCTCCTGTGGCTTCTCTTCTTGGCACCTCTGGGGAATCCTCTGCCTGGGTTTAGCGAGGGGGGATGGGTGTTGGCAGGGTCACAGTCCAGTTTCCCCGGGTTTCTGGCTGGGGTCAGAACTCCTGATACATGGCCAACCCCTTGGGAGGGGAGAGCAAGAGCTGCCTGCTCTCTGCCCTGGGCTGGGGGGACACAGGACAGCCCCAGGCTCTCCCGTCCCTGACCGGAGGGGCCCTGCGCACTCAGGTTCAGGTTGGCACCACCAGTGGGGTGGCAGAGAGGCAGCAAAGTGGCTATGGACCCCATGGGGGGCAGGGAAGGACCCTGCCGGTCAGCCATGGGGTGGAGGGAGCCAGGCCCTGTGCCCAGCAGCCAAGGAGCCCCATCCCACAGAGCCACAGTGAGCCAGGGCAGTCAAGCCCCCACGGCCCTGCCGCTGGCCCAACCCCTCACAGCTTCCCTGCTGCAGCCCGGCCCCACTGACCTGCAGGGCAAGGGGGGGCTTTGGGGTTCCTCTTTTTATTTTTTCCCTTTTTTTTTTTAATTTTCTTTTCTCCCTCATTTATATGTTTCCATGATTTTGGCTCTTCCTTTCCTTGCCCCCAACTCCAGGAGGTACGTACCCCTCTTCCCTGCTCTGCTCACACTGCTGGGGCTTCGTTCCTTTGCGTTTTTAATTGCTGGTGATGAGTCTCATTGCTGCTGCTGCTGCTGCTAACCCCACACCGCCCGGGGACCTTGCCTGCTGCAGGACAGCCCCTCTCCACCTCCAGGCAGGGACGTGGGGTGCCGGCCCTGCCGATGCCGCACGCTCCCCAAGGCCTGCGGCCCCCTCTGCCACCCCGGCGGAGGACGGGGCCACAGTGGCACCTTGCCTCCTGCCCGGCTGTGCATCGCCGTGTCCGCAGACAGCTCAGCCTGGCCAATGGGTCTTTGCCTCCGGTGCCACAAGGGATGGGGACCGGTTTGGGGTCTCCTCAGGAGGGGCCCCAGCCTGTGCACGGGTGGTTAGGGCGTGCCAAGTGCATGGGGCTGGGTGGGAGCGGGCGGGATCTGTCTGCGTGGTCCCTGTGCTGCGCTAAGGGCTCACAGCAGTCCCCCGGAGGGCACCAGCACTGCTCCAGTGCCTGCACCCCGAGGTGATGGGGAGCAGTGGTGCTGGCCCTCAGCACTGCTGTGAGGCAGGGACAGGGGTGGACTGGCAGCTGGCACGGGGGAGCAGGGGCCACAGGGCCTTTCTGGCAGGGGAAGGAGATGAGCAGGACCCCCAGTGTACACTGTGGCTCCTCGTATCCGTGCCGGATCCAGCCTGCAAGGGTGGGTGCTCGTCCCGCATTCAGCACTGCTGCAATGGCTGCGGTGGAGGGGAGCTGGGCCCGGGGGTGAGCAGGGCCTGTGCCCAGGGACCGGCTTCTCCCACCGCGGTGGCAGCTGTGGAGCTCCACCATGGCCTTGAGTCCTGCCTTGCCCAGGCTCCAGGACGAGCAGGACCGTGGTCAGTGTGGACAGAAAGTCCCTGTGTCCTGCCAGGGAGCTGCCTGGCCACAGTTTCCTCTGGCTGTGCTGAATCTGTGTTTGGGTGGGAACGGCCACAGCGCTCCCAGCCCGGCACTCCCGCCCTCGCCTCCATCCTCATCCGTCCGCTTCCTGCTCTGGCTCGGTGCGGTGTGTGCTGCCTGCTGCTGCTGCCCGCCGCTGCCTGGCTCTGCTTGGCTCTGTGTGTGCGCCCGGGCCCTGTGCTGCTGGAGCCTCTGCGTGTCCACGCGGCTCCCGCGCTGCCGTGTGCCCGGCTGTGCCCGACTGTCCCTCTCTGCTCCCAGGAGGCAGGGTGAAGACATGGAAGCGGCGCTGGTTCATCCTGACCGACAACTGCCTTTACTACTTTGAGTACACGACGGTGAGTGGGCTCCGTGCAGGGTGAGCCGAGCTGGGGCGGGGAGGGGGCTGGACTGGGGGTGTCCACCCACAGCTAAACCTCTGCTTGGCCACACCAGGATAAGGAGCCACGTGGCATCATCCCCCTGGAGAACCTGAGCATCCGTGAGGTGGAGGACTCAAAGAAGCCTGTGAGTGCTGCAGCAGTGTCCTCTGGGGTTTGGGGGCAGCTTTGGCTTGGGCAGGAAAAGATGGGAGGTGTTGCAGGACCCTGAGATGTCCCCAGGAGAGACAGGGGGCCCCAGAGCAGTCACTGCCTTCACCATCACAGTGGCTGGGTGCAGATCTGGGGCTGGTCGCCACAGGGGCACATGTGGGGCCAGGGAGTGACAATCACATTGTGTCTGTCCCTCTCTGCCGTGCTGGGGTGGCCGTGCCAGGGGTGCGTAGCTCTGCCTTTTCCCTCCCAGTCTGGGATCTCCTTTGGAAGTGGAGGCTGCTTCTGAGCAGTCTCTCCCTCCCAGAACTGCTTTGAGCTCTACATCCCTGACAACAAGGACCAGGTGATCAAGGCCTGCAAGACGGAGGCCGACGGGCGCGTGGTGGAGGGGAACCACACCGTGTATCGCATCTCTGCCCCCACGCCTGAGGAGAAGGAGGAGTGGATCAAGTGCATCAAGTGAGTGCTTGGAGGAGCATGAGGGGGCAGGGGCACAGCAGAGGCCTGCCTGCTGCCCTCGAAGGGGACAGTGCTTCCCAGGGCATCCTGCAAGGATGGGGGAAGGAGACTTCCCCAGGGATATAAAGGGACCTGCCCAAGGCCGGGCCCAGCAGGGTGCACCCATCACTGCAGCAGTTTGGCCTGACCCAGTCCTTGTTCCCCTGCCAGGGCAGCCATCAGCCGGGACCCCTTCTACGAGATGCTGGCTGCCAGGAAGAAGAAGGTCTCCTCCACCAAGAGGCACTAGCAGCCAGACTGGCCCTGCGAGGCCAGCGTGCCCCTGTAGCGGACCAAGCCTCCCCCCGTCATGGGGGCCTGTGGGGCAGGGGCCATGCTGCAGGCTGACCCTCGAGGCCCAGAGCCCAGCTTCAGCTTTGCCATTTCTTTACTGTGGGGGGAGGGAAGGGGCACGGGCATCTCAATGGTTCTGGCTCCCCATCACTGCCTCATCGCTGGACAGCGTCTTCACAGGCTCAAGCTGGAACACAGCATCCTGTGCGCCCCTGGGAGCCCTGGCCTCAGCACCACGGGCACCCTCTCTGCCTCTGACCCCCAGGAAGCCTGCGGCCACATGGCACTGGGTCCCCCCAGCACCCGTGTTCAGATGCTCTTGGGGTGTCCCGTCAGGAGGGGGAGCAGCTGTTGGTGAGCAGCTGGCGGTTTTGGGGTGCCACAGGTGCTGGGGTGCAGGGTGTCAGCCCCAGGGAGGCCCTGCAGAGATACGGCTCCCGGCCCTCGTTGTAGCGGGCCTGGGTCTGTCCTAGGCGTCCCCACGCTGCTGCCTTGGACCCTCCCAGCCACCCCCTGCACTGGAACGGTCCCCACAGACACAGGAGGGACGAAGGGCAGGGACTGTGAACGTTGTGATGAGCAGTGGTGCCACACAGGGCAGAGATGTGCCCTCACCCAGCCGTGGGGGTTGTGGCTTGGATGTGGTGGCACTGGGTGTCACTGCCCCAGCACATCCTTGTGTCACGGCCCTCGTGCCAGCGTGGCGTGGTGCCAGGGTGGGGCATGCCCGGAGCTGGAGCCTGCCCTCAGCATAGCTGCTGGTGGGGATCTGGCTGGCTGGGGGCTGTGGCCCCCACCTCTCTGCCTCACAATCGCCTGTGTCTTGTCCTGTCCCCATCCCCAAGCACGGTCTGGAGGCGCCTGGATCAGTATTAGTCTATTTATCAGAGGTGTAAATACTCCTGTATAGTTTTCTCCTTGTAGATTATTTTGTATGTGGGTCGTTCAGTGCAGAGGCCTCACAGGAGTGGGGCGGGGGGGCAGGATTTTTTATTCTAACCTTTTTTTTTTTTTTTTTTTAATTTGCCATGGCCTTCTAAACTAGCGCTGAAGATCAGCAGCGAATAAATACTTGCACCACGCTTCGCGTGGCCTCCTGTGCTCTGTGCAGCTTGGGGCGGGCACGAGTCCCTCGCCGCTGTCAGCCCCTGTCCTGTGCCCAGCCTTGGACTGGGCTCATGCTCCTCCCAGTCTGAGGTCTCGGTGTGCTGGGGGTGTTTGTGAGCCTTGTGCCTTCACCAGCTGCCCCTGGCCACCAGGACGGTGCCTGGGGTGCCTCAGTGCAGAATACAGGGTGGCTGTTCCGGGCCGGGACAACTCTTGGTCCTGCATCCTGCTGAGGGCACCAAGCTTGGCTGGGCAGGGGCGTGGTTGCCCACTGCAGTGGCATTCACTGCACCGTGGGGGACCTGGGACGATGGGGGTGGTGGGGTGCCCTCGGGTACCTTGTTCTGCAGCGGGGCTGGGGGATTCACACCCGGCTGGTACCAGGTGTGAATGGGATCAAAGCCAAGCTGGGGCTGAGGGCAGGCTGGGAGTGCTAAGCCTGTGCCAGCTGTGTTGCTGCCATCAGGGCTGGGGGGGGGGCTGTCCAGTCACGCACACTTGTGCCATGGTGGGGATCTGCCAGAGCATTCCCTGCTGCGGTCCCTGCCCATCCTGTGCCTCGGATGGGGCAGCCTTTGGCACTGCAGCCTGAGTCTGGCCAGGGTGGGCAAACAGCCCTTGCTGAGGGATGGGGACACTGCGGGGTGTGAAGGGGGAAGGGCAGCCCTGCAGTTGGGCTGGCGCCGGTGCCCGTTGGGCTGGTGCAGGGTCAGTTGGGGCACAGACTGTCGGTTCAACTGCTGGCAGCGCCAGTTGGGCTGCAGACAGTGGCTGGAGGCTGTTGGAGGGCTGAGGGGTGCGACAGGGAAGCAGTAGAGCCAGGTAAGATTGGGGTGGGCCAGGGCAGCAATAGGGCCAGTCAGGGATGGAGCAGGTCAGGGCATGATAGGGCCAGGTGGTGATGGGGCCAGGCAGGGATGGAGCAGGTCAGGGCATGATAGGGCCAGGTGGTGATGAGGCCAGGCAGGGATGGAGCAGGTCAGAGGGTGATAGGGCCGGGTGGTGATGGGCCAGGCAGGGATGGGGTAGGCTTGGGGCCACTGGGGCCAGGCAGGGATGGGAGTGGCAGCTTCCCCTAAGACTGCATGTGCGGAGGGAAGGCTGAGGGCAGGGATGGGTGGGATGGGCAGTGTCAGGAGATCAGGGTGTGGGGTCTGCACAGCTCCTGGCTGAGCAGGGTTTTGCCCGCTGGACCACCCCAGGTGCTGGGGAGCTGCAGCCGAGCCCGGTGCTGGCACGATGTCAGCCACAGAGGATGAGCGGTTAGGCCTCCTCGAGAGCTTGGCCATAGCACTGCTGCGTGTCCGGCCGGACAAGTGGGACAAGTTTATAATCAGCGAGGAGACTTCAGTCATGCTGGACAAGTTCTTCAAGCAGCCGGAAGTGCTGGAGCTGGTGCTGGGGCTGAGCCCCGCTGGGCACCCCCTGCCCACTACCTGCTTCCCACCCATCCTAAAGGGCAAGGGAATCTACTTCGTGAAGAAGAAGGGGGAGATCACTGGGGAGAACTGTCGGAGCGAGCTGCTGGTGGGAGACATTGGCCCCTCACCCGTGGAGCAGCTCATCACCGTGCTGCTGGAGGTGAGTTGCCCATGCAGGCACAGCCTTGGGGCGAGCAGGGTGAGCTGAGCTCCCCGGGTACGCTGCTGCGCTGGGACCCCCGCTGTGGGCTGCTTTAGCCAAACTTCCAGGTCGGCTCCAAAATAAATGAAAATTCGTAGAAGAAACTTGCCCCAGGCACTCGCCCTGACCTTGCAGCAGCTCCCATCCTTTGTTGAACGAGCCCCACAAGGACAAGAGCTGGGTGAAGGTCACCAACCTGGTTTTCTCCTGGTCCCAACTGGATCACTTCCACCCTGCAATTTTAGAAACTCATAATAATGCCCACTTACCTCCACCCTGCAGCTGGGAAATGTCTAAGTGGATTTCTCTCAAACATCCCATAAATATTGCCGCTGCCAGGCCAGAGCAACCAAAAGCTGCATCAGCTCCAGGAGCCCCCACTATTCCCCCTTGGTGCTGGGGGCTTTTGCTTGTGTGCCAGCCCCTGACTCTGCTAGATGCGCTCACTGTGCCACTTCCAGCACTTCCCAGCCCATGAGGGCTGGAAACCCAGAGCAAGGTGCCTTTTGGTCACACTGATGAGATAAACATCAGCAAAACCGATCTGTGGCCAACAGAGCCGTGACCGCGCTGAGACTGCTTCAACAGGCAGCGGGAGGGAGCACTGGGATGCCCACTGCCCTGTGTACGCGAGCTCGTGACCAAGTGCCTGACCTAGCCCTGTCTCCCAGGTTGTGTGCCCTCTGCTCCTGAGCCAGGATGAGGGCTGGCCCAGGATGGTGGCGGAGGATGTCGTGCGACACACTCACCAGCTGCAGAACAAGATGTTCATGATGAATGGGAAGATACAGGGAAAGCCGCTGCTCCCACTGCCCGAGCACCTGGTCAGCTGGGATGACTCAGGTGCCACCCTGGACTGGTGGGTGCTGCTGGCACCACTTGTTGCCACAAAAGCCTGGCAGGGGCCCAGGACAGCATAAATCACTCAGGGAGGGATGGGAGCTGGGACGTCGGCTCAGTCCCTTGCACAGCCCTGGGCACAGCCATCCCCTGCAGCAGAGGATGTTTGAGGGGCTCATGCCAGGCATCTGCACTGGCAGAGATGGCCACAAGCAGGCATGAGGGGCTTCCCTAGGGCTGTTTGGGGTTCCCCATGGGGCATAACCCATCTGCCTTTCAGCCTGGTGGGGCCCGTAGACGGTTCAGTGCTGCACTCCATCGAGACCGTCGTCATCGAGTGGTTCCAGCAGGTTGAAGAGATCTTTAGCCAGAACTCAGCGCAGCCGCTGCTGGAGGGGCTGCACCCCCTGCCCACAGTCGAGTTTGAGTTCTGGCAGACCAGGGTGACCAGCTTGGAGTGCATCAATGACCAGGTACTGTCTCACCCATGGTGGCCACACGTCCCCATGCTGAGCCCCCCATGCTGAGTCGCCCGTGCTCATCCTGATGCCCCTTCCCTGCCAGCTGCTCTCACCCCAAGTGACAGTGCTGTCCAAGACTCTGGAGAGGGCTGACAGCTGCTACTGGCCGTCGTTGCACAACATGTTCGGGACCGTCAGTGGTGGTGAGGTCCCATGACATGGTGGTGGCTGCCTCGAAAAAGGTGTCCTCATCCCAACACAGAGTTTCTCCATGTCCTAGGTCTGGAGGAAGCCATTGATGTCAGCATCCACCTGCAACCGCTGCAGACGCTGCTGGAGGACATGGAGCAAGCAGATTACTCCCGGGTAAGTGATACGTGGCAAAATAGCCAAGCACAGCCTGGTGGCCTCATCTGGGCAGTGGCAGAGCCCCAGAGGCTTCAGGGGGGACACATCCCCCTGGCTCTGCCACGGCCCCGCGCTGATGAGGCTCTGCTCCCGCAGCTGCGCTCCTTCGTGCCCAAGGTGCTGTGCACCGTCTGCCTGCTCCGGGCTCACTGCGTGCACTACCACTCGCCTGCCCACATAGCCCGTGTCCTGCAGGAGATCTGCAACTTCTTCATCAGCCTGGTACAGCCCCAGGGCCAGCACTGACCCACTCCTGTCCCCTCCAGTTGCCTCTCTGGGGCAGATGTGCAGAGTCCAGTTACGGTGACGCAGAGACACCCCAGACAAGGGAACAGCAGAGCCCCCCTTAGGGCTGGGGAGAATCTGGGACAGGCATGGGCTGCAGGCGACCACCAGCAAGTCCGTGGGGGTGAAGGGGGCAGGAGGAGCCTCCACATCCTCCTGACAATGGCCCCTGCCTGTGTCTGTTTGTCTCAGACCTGTAAATTCCTGAGCCCGGAGGACTTGCTGAAGGGACTGCAAGGAGAACCTCAGGAGTCCCTGGAGGGAATCAACCTATCCATCTCCACCATAGAGAAGTTCTTCCAGTCCTACAGCACTTACTGCTCTGACCTAATGCCCACATTGTTCCCGGTGCGTGCAGGGATGGTGCAGGAACATCTGACCCCCTCCACACCAGCACCAGACTGACAGCCCCTCTCCCCTCCCAGGAGCAGCCAGAGCTCTGGGAATTTCCCCCCACACACATCTTTAGGAGGATGGACGCCTTCTTGCAGAGGCTCAAGACCATCAAGGTGACAGCACAGCAATTCAGGGCACAGTGCCAGCCTCAGTCAGGCGTTCCCTGCCCTGGGGATCCTGGGGTGGGTGCAGCACAGGGTGAACTCAGCTGCAGCCTGGCGTGGACTGGGGCCGCTGGCATGGTGGGACATCACTGGGAGTTCAGTGGCACCATTCCCAGCACAGTTTCCCCCCAGCCCTGGGCCCCCATGGCAGGATGGGCACACCCCAGCTGGGCCGGGGAGCGTCCCTGTGAGGATGCTCCTCAGGACCGCTGAGCTGGCAGGATGCAGCCCTGTGCTGGTGCTGCAGCTCCTGCACCTGCAGCCTGGCACAGGGAAAGCCAGGTGAAAGGGGGTTTATGCTTGCCAGGAGCTGTTCCAGGCAGCCATCGACTTTCTGAAGCTGGAGAAGACGGTGCTGGGAGGGGTGCGAGGAAGCTTCCTCGGGAGCTGGGTGTTGCAGATCTCTGAGGAGGTCTGTGAAGCCACCAAAGCTTTTGCCGATTGCAAATATGATCCCTTGGATCCCGACGAAGAGGTGAGCAGATCTGGAGTGGAAATGTAATGGATGCTGGAATGGAGGTGTTAACATTGGCTAAGTGGAAAGAAAAAAATCTCTTGTGAGAACACGCTGCAGAGGGACACGTGGGACTGTCCCACAGCAGCACAGGGCTGGCTCTGGAGCAGGTCATGGGGCTCTGGACCCTCCGGGTTCAGCAAATCCTTCCTGAAGGGTTTGGGAAAGGAGGCACAGGGGCTGTGCCACTTTAAACCATTTTGCTCTCACTGGCAGGAATGGAACAGAGACTTTGCAGAGTTCCAGAAGAAGGTTGAGGATGCAAACAAGCAGCTGGCTGCCATCTTCTGCCAGGGCTTTGATGACTGTAACCGCCTGTCAGCTGCCGTGAAGGTGCCTGTGCCCCAGCTCAGCAGCCTGGCCGCAGCTCCCGCAGGGACTGGGGGTCTTGCCCATCCTGGGACTGCTCCAGGTTGCAGGAACCAGCGCCTGCCTCTCTCTCTTGCAGCTAGTGCACATGTTTGCCTCCGTGCTGGCACGACCCCTGATCAAGGCTGAGGCTTCCCCCTGTCACTTGGCCCTGCTGGGAATGTTCGAGGCCGAACTGGAGAGCGTGAAGGCGCTGTATGACACCCGGACCGTGTCCCCACCACCCGCCGGGGGGGCCCCAGCCATCCACAAGAACCTGCCGCCAGTGGCTGGGCAGCTGAAGTGGGCTCTGGAGCTGCAGCAGCGGCTGGAGGGGCCACACAAGGACTTGCTGGCCATCGACCACCCGTAAGTGCAGGTCCCCTGTCATCCCACGGGGACACGGGGCAGCAGTGGGGCGGGATCCAGCCTGGAGCGAGTCCCCTCCCACGTCCTGCTGCAGCAGCTGCTGCTTTACTGTGGCTCTGACAGTGCCATGGTGGGTGCTGAGGCTGAGTCGGTGTCCGGGAAGTACGAGGAAATGATGGGGATGCTGCAAAGTTACAGCAAGAGGATCTACGAGGAATGGGCATCCGGACCCGGCCAGGAATGCCACTTCAGCCTGGAGCAGCCCCTGCTTCAGAGGGACCCCGAGTCTGCCCTCCTCAGCGTGAACTTCAGCAGAGAGGTCGGTGCTGGCTCGGGGACCACCCGCAACCCCTCACCCCGGCGTGAGCCCCGCGGCCTCGGGGGCTGCCGGAGGGCGGGAGATGGCTCTCTCGAGCCCCTTCCCGGCCGTGGTGTCTCGCAGCTCTCTGCCGTCCTGCGAGAGGTGAAGTACCTGCATATCCAGCAGCAGCCGGACATCCCAAGCAATGCTGAGAGCCTCTTTGCCCAAAATGAGACTTTTCAAAAGATAGGGGACAACTTGGATCTCATCGTGGGCTGGTACAATGAGGCAGGTTCTGAAGGGGAGACAACCCACCTGCTTTTCCATGCCCTGAGCCCCAGCCAGGCTGAAAGGGACTGGGGGGTTTGGGTACCACAGGCACATCACTGGCACCACAGGTCCCTGCCCATCCTGTGGTTAAGCCAAGCTGTGGCTGCTGCCGTCCACCTCCTGCCCCCCACCACTGTGCTGGTGGGGTGGGGACCCTGTTCCTCGGTGGTCGGCTGCAGCAGGCTCCCTGCTCCGCCTGAGCACTCCCCTGTGGATGTGTTGGCTCCAGGTGAAGCAGCGGCTGATGCCAGTGGAGGAGCCACTGCTGGCAGGGGAGCTGGGGGCCGTGGACGTCCGTCTGGCCAGCGCTGAGAAGACTCTGTTCTGGAACCACGAAGGTACAAACCCCCACCATGGCCACCCACGGCTGGGGATCCTCCTTGTGCATTTTGGGGGTCCATGGTCCCTACTGCCACTGCCCTGGGGGTGTCTCCACAACATGCTCATGTGCCCATTTCCCTCCCAGGTGTCATGGAATACATCCAGGAGATGAGGGAGACCCTGCATGACCTGCAGAGACGGGTCCAGAGAGTGAAGCTGAACCTAGAGAACATCACCCAGCTGATGGAGGTAATGTTTGCTAGCACTTCACAAGCATCTTTCCAGGACACATCTAGCCGGGATTGTCCTTTCCCTGGCGCAGCAGAGCAGCCCTGTTCTCTCCTCCCTGCAGGACTGTTCAGCCACTCCCTTGTTTGAAAGAAAGGACAACAAGCCAACCGCGCTCCTGGACCTGGATGGGAAAGACGACGCCTTAGCTCAGCGCCGCACTGCCATCGAGAACACAGGCGTGAGGATCCAGGAGATGGTGAAGGTGAGACATGGCCCGGGAGCACTGGGTGGCTCACAGGCGCATGAGGAAGGGCTTGCTCCATCAGGAGCCTTTGCTGGGTGTTCGCTGACAGACACCGATGGTTTTCCCGTGGCAGGAGAATGCAGATCTGTTCAAGGCTGACTTGTCCTCGCAGACGTGGGTGGCCTATGTGGGACACATAGATGGAATCGTGTTGGATGGGCTCTGCAGACTCGTTCACAAAACCCTGCAGCTGCTGGTCACCAACATGGACCCTGATGTAGGTCCCGGTGTTCTGGCAGTGGGTGTCCCTGTGCTGGGCTCGGGGTGTCCCAGCGCTCGCAGTCAGTTTGGCCAGTGGCCAAACGTGGCTGTCCCCGTGCTCCCCGCAGCTCGCGGGGCTGTGGGACTGCAGGACATGAAGCCCCACCCCAGGCACTGCCCTGTTTCAGGCCCAGGTGTCCCCGCTGTTCGAGGTGCAGATGGACCTGATCGAGGGCGAGGTGCAGTACCAGCCCTCACTGGAGGTCGGGGGCGGCGACAGCTTCTTGGTGCTGGTGGAGGGGCTGGTCAGGGACACGGAGGCGGTGGCAGCCTCCATGCCACGGCTGCTGGCGGGGGCGGTCAGTTACAAGGTGAGCCCACCACAGGCAGCAGCTCCCAGCTCAGCAGGAAGCGGGTGAGGGTGGCCGGTGTCTCCAGCCAGTCCCCGAGCTCTGCCTGTCCCTTCAGACTGCGCTGGAGGAGGAGGCGGATCTCGTGAGGCTGCAGGAGCAGCTGATGTCACTGGTGGTCAGCACCATGGCGGAAGGTGAAGAATTCAGTGCCAGCTTTGATGAGCACTCCCACCTGTGGCAGGAGAGCCCTGAGGAGTTCTTGCAGCGCTTCCTCATCTTGGGCAGTGCCCCTGGCCCTGAAGAGGAGACGGAGCCATGTCCAGAGAAGCCCCTGGCGCCTGGGATACCGCCCCTCCAGCTCTTTCAACAGGAGGTGTGGGATGGGTGCCGTGAGATGTGCTGGGTGCTTGGGGTGCCCTAGAGGACACTGGGTGCCCAGGGAGGTGCCAGCCACAGACGATGACCCACTCTCGTCCCCAGATCGATGCACTCGAGGCACTGTATGAAGAGGTGTTTGGGTTTGATGAAACCAAGGTGTTTGGGGGCTGGCTGCAGAGTGACTGCCGCCCCTTCAAGAGGGCGCTGCTGGCTGCCATCAAGGGCCAGAGCCTGGTGCTCCGGCAGTACCTCGCCCACCACGTCACCTCCAGGTAAGGCCTGGTGAGCCCTGGCATAGGGATGGGGTGCTGCTGGTGACTGAAGCCCAGCTAAGCTGTGGCACAGGCACCACTGTGTGCCAGGGCAGGGCTGACCCTGGGAGACAGAGCCCTGAAAGTGCAGGTGAAGGTTTCAGGCCCCTTCAGGGGTGAGCCTCTGGGGGGGTCACACCCTGCAGAGCCCCGAGCCCCAGGGACCCCTGGTGAGCACCACTGTCCTCCCAGCCTCCAGGAGTTGCAGGATTTCATCCAAGAGTCCACTGCCGGCTTGAGTAAACCTCTGGAGGAGGGAGACTATGAAACACTGGTGGAGGTGATGGGGCACCTGGCAAGGGTCAAGGAGAGGCAGGAGGAGACCGATGGCATGTTTCAGCCCTTGAAGGAGACAGTTGCGCTTCTGAAGACTTACGGGGACCAGATGCCGGAGGAGGTCCACCTGCAGCTCCAGGTAGGCTGCTTAGGGTGTGGGGGGCTGGGCAGGGGCTTTCTGGGGCCAGGCTGGTGACCCCACATGGTGTCCACTGCAGAACCTGCCCGAGCACTGGGAAAACAACAAGCGGCTGTGCCTGCGGGTCGCAGAGAACGCGGCACCCCTGCAAGCCGCCGAGGCCGCCATCCTCCGCCAGAAGTGCCAGGACTTTGAGGTGCCTGCCTGGGGGCTGCGGGCAGGGGGGCAGCTGCTCGGCAGCTTTGGGGAGACGCTGCTGCTCTTCCCAACTGCTGGATCCTGGCTGCCCCCACGAGCCCCAGCCTCCCACACAGGTCCAGCAGCTCGCCTTCCGCGAGACCTTCCAGGAACAAGCCCCTTTTTCGTACGCAGACCCAGACCCCTACAAGTCACTGAACACGGTAAGGAAGGGGAGGTCACCGAGGCCACTGCTGTCCCCCCTGGCACTGCCGAGCCACCCCTGACGCTGGATGCTGGGGAGGGGCAGCCGGTCCGGTTCTGGCTCCAGCTCCCAGGCTGTCAGGGGGGGTCTGGCTGTGCAGAGCCACTGCTGGAGTAGAGGCATGTCCCTGGCACATAGTCCCTGGCTGAGACCTTTTCCTTTCCTCCATCCAGCAACAAAAGAACATCGCGGCCATGGAGAGTGACATGGCAGACCTGGCCGCCTCAGCTGCGCTGTTCGAGGTGTCGCTCCCAGAGTACAAACAGCTTAAAATGTGTCGCAGGGAGCTGTGCCTGCTGAAGGAGCTCTGGGACATGGTCACCCTGGTACGTGCTGTGGTCTAGGAGCCAGGGCACAGTGCCCAACGCTGCAGGCAAGCCCAGGCAAGGGCTGGACAGCAGGCTGCTCTTGGCTGGCATGGGCACCTGGCACAGGCACCTGGTGCCAGCTGGGCGTTGCCAGCCAAAGGTGCAGAGCTGTTGCAGCTTCCCAGAGAGCTCATTGCCATCAGAGGGAGGACGAGACACGGGACAGGTTGTTACACTTAGAGCAGGTCTGCGTGGCATGTGCGTGTGTGGGGGGCCCGCTGGGTGTGCAGGGCGTGCGGGCACTGGGTGTGCTGCTCTTCTTTCCGGGCAGGAACGTTTCTGCCAATCACATGTTGTGAAAATGTATCCTGGGTCCAGGTGAACTTGAGCATTGCCTCCTGGAACACAACCAAGTGGTCGGACCTCAACGTTGAGGACATGGATATTGAGTGCAAGAAATTCGCTAAAGACATCCGGAGTTTGGATAAGGAGGTGAAGAGCTGGGACGCGTTCACAGGGCTGGACAGCAGCATGAAGAACATGATGACATCCCTGCGCGCCGTGAGCGAGCTGCAGAACCCAGCCATCAGGGACCGGCACTGGCAGGAGCTTGTGCAGACAACCAAGGTGCTCCCGAGTCCTCCTGGCCACCCCTGGCCCAGGAGGCTCCAGCCCCTGGCCCGGGAGGCTCCCAAGATCCACACCCAGCAAGGGAAGGGTGCCATTTGGTTTAAATCTGGCCACACGCAAATATTTGTATGGGGTCTCTAAATGTGGGTGTTAATGAGCTCGTCTGGGTGAGCTGCTGGACTGGCTCTCTGTGGAGAGATGGCTCTCTCCTCACACAGCCGAACCCTCAGGCTCACCAACCACGCCGGTTCTGCTCCAGGTGCAGTTCACCATGTCCGAGAACACCACCCTCGCGGATCTGCTGCAGCTGAACCTACACAAGTTTGAGGAGGAGGTTCGCGGCATTGTGGACAAAGCGACCAAGGAGGCTGGGATGGAGAAGGTAAACGGGGCTCAGCTCCTCCCCTGCTTTGCTGAGACCCCTGTGCCAAGGTGACTCTGTGGCTGCCAAGGGCTTGTGTTCCGGTTCCTGGGGCTGGAGTCCACAGGGAGCACCCGGAGCTTGTGGAGCCCATGCCTGGAGCAGGCGTTCCTCTGTCCTCCCGCTCCCCCGCAGGGGCTGGACCCAGCACCCTGGCACCCAGCTCATCCTCATGCCCCAACTGCAGGTGCTGAATGCCCTGGACACTACTTGGGCAACACTGGACTTCGAGTATGAGCCCCACAGCAGGACCCAGCTCCCACTGCTCAAGGCGGATGAGATGCTCATTGAGACGCTGGAGGACAACCAAATGCAGCTGCAGAACGTGTTGGCCTCCAAGTACCGAGCCTTCTTCCTCCAGAGGGCACAGGACTGGCAGCAGAAGCTGTCAACCACTGACACTGTTATCAACACCTGGTTTGAGGTACAGAGGAAGTGGAGTCACCTGGAAACAATCTTCATAGCATCTGAAGACACACGCAGGCAACTGCCAGAGGACTCGAAGAAATTTGATACCATTGATGAAGATTTCCGAGTGCGCAGCCCATTCCCCCTCCCATTTTCCCTACAGCTCTCTGCTGGTTTGGGTTGGCTGAAGTGTTTTTCCTCTTCAGGAACTAATGGCTGATGCAGTAAAAACTCCCAACGTGATTGAATGCACCAACAAGCCCGGGCTGCACACCCTGCTGGAAGCGCTGCAGGACAGGCAAGGGTCAAGTCATCCTGGTGAAGCATTTGGGGGGGCCAAAGGACGGGGCTGATTCCTCCAAAGTGTCAGCAAGACAAGGGCTGAGCAAAGAGTAAAACCCATATGTGGGGGTTAATGGCAGGTTTTTCTGTTTTCTGCCAGGCTGGCGGTCTGTGAGAAGGCCTTGGCTGAATACCTTGAGACCAAAAGACTGGCTTTTCCGCGGTTCTATTTTGTCTCCTCTGCGGACCTACTGGATATTTTATCGAAGGGGACCGAGCCCCTTGAGGTATAGGCCGTGTGTGAGCATGGGGGTGAGTCCTGTGCCATTTCCCTGCTAACTTGTTCGAGCAGTTTTAGAACATTTTTCAGTCTTATGGGCAGAACACCTTCCCTGATCCTCCTTCCTGGGGGCGCAGCGCCCAGGGAGCACCTGGGGGTAGATCCAGTTGCTGATCACACCTCCGCACATGACAGGGGTCCTGACAGTGGCTGTGCCTCTGTTCTCAGGTGTCCCGTCACTTGACGAAGCTGTTTGACAGTTTGGCCAAGCTGAAGTTCCGGGAGGGCCCAGACAAAAAGCCTCAGAAAGTGGCCTACGGGATGTTCAGCCGGGACGGGGAGTACATGCCCTTCGATGCAGACTGTGACCTGTCCGGCCAGGTCAGCTGAGCTTCGTGGAGACTCTGCATGCTGAGGCGGGGGGCAGGTTGAGGATGGTTTTGCTGGTTGTGCTCTAACAGTGTGGCAGGAGTATAAAAATGCAATTACAAAGATTTTTGGCCAAAAACCCCAGAAATGGGACCTGCGTTGTAGGTACAGAACAGCACAGTCACGTGAACCTGCTCAGCCTCACAACCCTCAGGGTTGCAGGGTGGTTACCCCTCAGCTGTTTGCCCTCAGCCCACCCCCATCACATCCCACGGGGCGTTGTGCCCTGCGGGACCAGCACCAGGCTCTCTCCCGCGGCTGCGCAGGGAGGGCTTCGCGCAGCCTGAGCGGACGGGGGCTGGCAGCCGCTCGCTCAGCTCTGCTGGACGTGGCCCTCCAGGTCGAGATTTGGCTGAACCGGCTGCTGGAGCGCATGCGCTCGACGCTGCGAAACCTCATCCCCCAGGCCCTGGGCACCTATGAGGAGAAGCCGCGGGAGCAGTGGGTGTTTGACTACCCAGCACAGGTGGGTGCTGCTGCACGGGGCCGCAGGACACCCGTGTCCTGAGTGGGACAGGAGGAGGAGACAGAGAGCCCCGGGAGGCACAGGCGCCCACCCTGAGCCATAGCAGGTGCCTCTTTATGGCCACGTTGTCCCCGTGGTTTGCTGCAGATCGCTCTGACGTGCACCCAGATCGCCTGGACCTCGGAGGTCGGTGTTGCCTTTGCGAGTCTGGAGAAAGGTTATGAGAATGCAGTGAAGGATTATAACAAAAAACAGGTTGGCATCATCCAGACCTGACCTGGAGCTGGCCTGAGCCTCTCTGCCAGGCCAGGGGTCACCGAGAGGTGGGCAAATGAGGGCATCATCTCTATGTATATTATTTCTGTCCTTCCGCAGATCGCTCGGCTGAATGCCCTGATTTCCCTGCTCCTTGGGAACCTGAGTGCTGGAGACAGAATGAAGATCATGACAATCTGTACTATTGATGTCCATGCAAGGGACGTTGTTGCCAAAATGATCCAAACAAAGGTATTTGGTACCAGAGGGTATTTTTGCTGCACCATCTCTCAGAACTTTGGAGCACAGATTTCCTGTCATTCTATTATTTTCGGGCTGGGCACCTCGGTTGGCGGGTGTGGACTGGGCTGGGCCATGAAGAGGGAGGGTGCTCACCCCCCCAGCACGGCACCGGGCCCCGCTTGCACACTCTCCTTGTGCTGGGAGGCGGCGGGCGGTCCCCAGGCACGGCCGTGTCGCTGTCCCAGCGGGCCAGCGTGGGCAGTGCCAGTGCCCGCCCGCCCTGCACAGCCGGCTGCTCCGCAGGTGGAGAACTCGCAGGCGTTCGCCTGGCAGTCCCAGCTGCGGCACCGCTGGGATGACGGGGAGAAGCACTGCTACGCCAACATCTGCGACGCTCAGCTCCTGTACGCCTACGAGTACCTGGGGAACACCCCCCGGCTGGTCATCACCCCCCTGACGGACAGGTGGGGCTCGGCTCCCCACACCTCCCAGCGCCCGTGGCGCAGCGGCCGTGCCACGCCCCGGGCCCCGCTCAGCCCCGGTGCCCCCCTCCGCAGGTGCTACATCACCCTGACACAGTCCCTCCACCTCTACATGGGGGGGGCCCCCGCGGGCCCTGCGGGCACCGGGAAGACGGAGACCACCAAGGACCTGGGCCGGGCGGTGGGTATGATGGTCTACGTGTTCAACTGCTCCGAGCAGATGGACTACAAGGTAGGGCATGGGGCAACGGGATGGTGGCACCGAGGTGAGAGCTGTGGGCTGTCCAAGACAAGGGGGCCCTGGTTTTGGATCCATGGGAGCCCAGCGGAGCCTCGGCAAGGGGGCTTTATCACAGTGGGGAATTTCCCTAGGGAAGAGCACAGTCCATAAAGCACGAGCAGCTCTCAGCACTCGAGTTTTGTCTCCAAATCCCCCACTGCAGCTGCCGTGAGGGATCGCAGTGCCTCAGCTCTGTCCTGCTGCTCTGTTTCTCTCCAGTCCTGTGGGAACATCTACAAAGGACTCTCCCAGACAGGCGCCTGGGGCTGCTTCGATGAATTCAATCGCATTTTGGTGGAGGTCCTGTCTGTCATTGCGGTGCAGGTGCGCACTGTCCCCACAACCCAGTGGCACTGGGTGCCAAAGAGACTTCCCAGCTCATGTCCTGGATGCTGCCCCAGTTAAACCTGACTCGCAGGACAGTTTGCTACTGTTCTCTCCACTGTGTCCTGTTTGGACACAGGGTGGGGGTTGGAAGCACAGCAGTGCAGGGGATTTGGGCCCAGCCGTGTCCCATCCTGGTGACCTGTCACACCCCAGCTCTGCCATGCCCTGGGACAGGGAGTTGGGGTGATTGGGAAGGAGCTGGTTTAAGGCCAGGTCTCCTGCTGCTGTGGCTTGAAGCAAGACCTCAGTGTTACTACACAGCCGAACCCTCAGGCTCACCTTGGGGAGTGGTGAGGGCCAGCCAGAGCACTGGGCGGGGAGCTGGGAACTGCCAGCACCAACACCTCTGCTCACCTGGCAGGTAAAATGTATTCAAGATGCAATCCGTGCCAAGAAGAGAAAATTCAACTTCCTTGGGGAGACTATCTCCCTGGTCCCGTCGGTCGGGCTGTTCATCACCATGAACCCTGGTTACGCCGGGCGCACGGAGCTGCCGGAGAATCTAAAAGCTCTGTTCAGGTGGGTCGGTGTCGCTGCAGCGCTCCCCTCCGCCCTGGCACCCCTGAGCCACGTCCGTAGCGTGACCTAAGCCAAGGGCGTTTGTGAGCACTGGTGGCCCTGGTGCGAGGGAGCCCCTGGCACCAGGGACAGCCCTGCCACTCCCCAGAGGTGGCCAGGCAGGCTGAGCTGGGCTGCTCAGCAAGGGCAGAGGATGCTCGGGTGGGTTGCCACGCTCAGCTAAAAATCCAGTTGAGAGTAGGACAAAAAGGTGGCGAAGCACTGGAAGGGGAGGCACAGGGATGCTGTGGGACCCCTGTCCTTGGAGAAATTCAAGCTGTGACTGCACAAGGGCTGGTGTGCCCCAGTCCGGAGGGGCATGAGCCCCGCTTGGAGAAGGAGTCTGGGCAGGAGACCCCAGCAAGTGTTAACTGCAGCAGCTGACTGCTGGTTATACTGGAAACCTGGGGGCAAAGCTTGGGAGCTGTGGGAGGGTAAGGACACGGCAAGCGGCCCTGACAACTGTTGCTGCTCCTCTCTAGACCCTGCGCTATGGTGGTCCCCGATTTTGAACTGATCTGTGAAATCATGCTTGTGGCAGAGGGATTTATTGATGCCAGGCTCCTGGCAAGAAAGTTCATCACTCTCTACACGCTCTGCAAAGAGCTGCTGTCGAAACAGGTAATGAACAATATTACACAGTGCTGTGAGAGGAAAGAGTCCATTTGATCATCAAACCTGACACACTGTAGTGGGATTGCTGGTGGTGATACACAGAGTGACGGCTCTGCACAGCTCAGGTCTATGGCTGGACAAGATCCACTTCCACCTGGTGCATCATATGGCACCTTTCTGACTTAAGGAAGGAATCAAGAAGCCCGAAAGTAGAATAGCATGGAATTAGAATTAGAGTTAGAATTAGAGTTAGAATTAGAGTTAAAATTAGAATTAGATTTAAACCAGTTAAGGTGAGAGCATTCAAATATTATCCATCTCAAGAGAGGTGATTTACACTATAAACGTGTCTCCAGGAAGGAAGTCAGATTCCCAGTTCCAAACCACCCCCATGACTGACAGAGGCTTCTCCTGTAAATAAGCTCAGTTAAGGTCCAGCCCCCTGGGTGCCACGTGGATGCCCTGGCTGGGGGCCGATGGACAGCGTGCTCTCTGCAGTGCTGTTTGAAGCAGTTCTACCTCACCAAAGTGAAATGGTGATTCTCTGCCTCCTGTCACAGGACCACTATGACTGGGGGCTGCGGGCCATCAAGTCCGTGCTGGTGGTGGCAGGCTCCTTGAAGAGGGGGGACCCCGGCTCTGCAGAGGACCAGGTTCTGATGAGAGCTTTACGAGACTTCAATATACCCAAGATCGTGACAGATGACTTGCCTGTGTTCTTGGGGCTGATTGGAGACCTGTTTCCATCGCTGGATGTTCCCAGGAAGAGGGACCTCGACTTTGAGAAGGTGCAAGCTCAGCCGTGGCACCCTCACCAGACATGTCCCAGTCCTGGCAGGGTCCATCAGCTGATGGTCTATTCAGCACTTCTGGGGGTGGCTGGCTCATCTCCAGGGTCTTCCCAAGGCTGCTGGTGGTCAGCGCCTACTCTCCCTCCCAGGTCATCCGTGAGTCCGTGCTGGAGCTGAAGCTGCAGGCAGAGGAGAATTTCGTGCTGAAGGTGGTACAGCTGGAGGAGCTGCTACAAGTGCGACACTCCGTCTTCGTCGTCGGCAGTGCCGGCTGCGGCAAGTCCCAGGTAGTGGCCAAACCGTCCTGAGGACACGGGGCCCCTCTGGCCTCGGCCAAGCACATCCCGTGGCCTCCCACAGCTCCTTGGGGAGGGCCGCGCAGACCCCAGCTCTGCCAGAGCAGCGTTTGGGCGGAGGACAGCAGCGCAGCCGCGGCCAGGCCAGGCCCTCAGCACTGTGTGTGCCAGACTGAGCCCGTGCGGCTGAGCGGGTTTGGGAGGCGCAGCTCGGGGGCTGCCCAAGGCACCCACGAGCAGAGCAGAGGCAGAGCGGGCGGGGGCACGCTCTCACGACTGCTCCTGCGCGTGCTGCGGTGCCGGCAGGATGACAGGACGGTCTGGCAGGGCCTGGGCTTCCTCAGTGCCCTGTCCAGGAGCTGGCCCTGCAGAGGGAGGTCGGGGCCTTTCCCAGAAGCAGCCCAGGTGGGAGCAGGGCTCCGTGCCCCCCACTGCAGGCAGAGGCTGCCAAAGGCTGTGGTTGCCCCGGTGGAATCAGTGCCTGTGGCTGCACCATCCCCTCTCCACAGGTGCTGAGGTCCCTCAACAAGACGTACCAAAGGCTGAAGAGGAGGCCAGTCACTGTGGACCTCGACCCCAAGGCTGTGACCTGCGATGAGCTGTTCGGGATCATTCATCCAGCCACACGGGAATGGAAGGATGGTGAGACACCAGTGCTGTGAGCTCAGTTTATGGGATGTGAGATGGAATGGGAAGACTTTTCCTTGGGACTCTTTCCTGGAGTGGGAGGGAGAAGGAATATGTTTCATGGGAGCACCAATCCCAGGTGTCCTCCAGCAAACAGCTGTGTGTGGAGAGGAACAACCCGTGTCTCTCTGTGGGGCAGGTCTGTTCTCCACAGCAATGCGTGACCTGGCCAACATCACACATGATGGGCCCAAATGGATCATCCTTGATGGAGACATTGATCCAATGTGGATCGAGTCCCTGAACACAGTCATGGATGACAATAAGGTTGGTGCTTTCACACCCCAGGGGCTTTGCTCGCTTGTTATCTCGGGGGGACCAACTCCAGGCATCCCCCACAATGAGACACTTCCCCCAGGTTCTCACCTTGGCCAGCAACGAGCGCATCCCCCTCACTCCCACCATGCGGCTCATCTTCGAGATCAGCCACCTGCGGACGGCCACGCCGGCCACCGTGTCCCGGGCCGGAATCCTCTACATCAACCCCGCAGACCTGGGCTGGAGCCCGTGAGCCGGGAGGGAGAGGGACGGGATGGGATGGGATGGGATGGGATGGGATGGGATGGGATGGGTGCTGGCCCCCACGTGCTCACTGCATCCCTGCTTGTCTCTCCCACAGCATTGTGGCCAGCTGGATCGAGACAAGGACAGTGAAGTCCGAGAAGGCCGCTCTGATGATCCTCTTTGACAAGTACCTGCCACCATGCCTGGAGAAGCTCAAGTCTGGGTTCAAGACAATCACCCCTGTTCCTGAGGTCACGGCCATACAGACAGTTCTGTCCCTGCTCGAATGTTTCCTGACACCGAAGAATGTCCCACCAGACTCACCCCGGGAGCAATACGAGCTCTTCTTCGTCTTCACCTGTATCTGGGCCTTTGGCGGGGCCTTGTTCCAGGACCAGGTACAGCCACAGGACTGCCCGGCACCTGCCACCCCTCTCTGCGTCCCATCATGTGGCTGGTGTCTGAGTGTCTCTGTTTTGTCCTCCAGCTGGTGGATCATCGCCAGCAGTTCAGCAAGTGGTGGCTGACGGAATTTAAAAACATCAAGTTTCCTAATCAGGGGACAATTTTTGACTATTACATTGATCCGAAAACAAAGAAATTCACTCCCTGGGATGAAAGAGTGCCAGAGTTCGAGCTCGACCCCGATGTCCCCTTACAGGTATTTCCCAGAAGCTCTATGTTTGTATGGTTTATTTGACTATCATTCCACAGTCTTCCCCTCAGCAATGTCTGGAGCGTCATCAGGATTTGGGCTGGTAGCACCCAGCAAACCCGATGGCTTCCTATGCTTCTCTTTACCCCACAGAAGCCTCAGCAAGGACTGCGAGTTCCACGTCTCCTTTACCTGCAGATTAACCTGCAGCTTCAGAGAGTCTCGCAAAATAGCTGTGACTATTGCCTGAGTGCAAGATGTCCTTTAGCACTCGATTTGTTTCCTGCAATGGCATCTTGGGGGTGTTATCTGAGCTGTCAGGGAAAAGGGCGAGGAGCTGTGGCTGTTTGGCGGTTTCAGGAACTGTCCGTGTTGTCCTATGTAATAACTTGGTTTTGGTCAGAAAGTCTTTAGAATAATAGAGCACCCGAGACCTTTTGCTTTAGAGAGGGACCAGGTTTGCATGCAGAGAGCAGAGCTGCCAGGAATGCTGTGCGGGGCTCTGGCACGCTGCCCGCTGCCCCGACAGAGGATCCTGCCTCTGCCAACGCCAGGGCAAGTGCAGGGACTGACAGTGCCTCTCCCCAGGCTGCCATGGTGCACACCGCAGAGACCATTCGCCTCCGCTACTTCCTGGACCTGCTGATGGAGAAGCAGCGGCCGGTGATGCTGGTGGGGAACGCAGGGACGGGAAAGTCAGTCCTGATGTGGGACAAGCTGGAAGCACTCAGCACAGATGAATATATGGTGCAGTCTGTGCCCCTCAACTTCTACACAACCTCGGCCATGCTGCAGGGTAAGGCTGGCAGAGCCAGCAGCCAGCCCCACACTGGGCTGTGCCGCAGGGTCCTGCGGTGCTGACCCCCCACCCACCTACTCCTCTCACTGCAGCTGTCCTTGAGAAACCCCTGGAGAAGAAATCAGGGAGAATTTTTGGCCCACCTGGCACCAGAAGGCTGATCTACTTCATCGATGACATGAACATGCCAGAGGTGGACAAGTATGGCACTGTGGCACCACACACGCTTATCCGGCAGCACCTGGACCACGGGCACTGGTGGGTGCTGGAGGGGCACAGCATGATGGGGGCAACCCATGCCCATCCCTGGGGAAAGCATCACGGTGCTGGTCCCTGCACAGGTACGACAGGAACAAACTGACCCTGAAGGACATTCGCAACTGCCAGTACGTGGCCTGCATGAACCCGACCGCGGGGTCCTTCACCATCGACTCACGGCTGCAGGTGTGCAGGACCCAGGGGCAGGGCTACGCCTGCCACATTCACTCTCCTGGCACCAATGCCCAGGGGGTGGAATGAGGCAGGGGACCCTGCAGTGCCAGTTGGCTGCATCAGCCCCTGTGGGGCAAAGTGCCCACCTCAGTTTCTGCCCCCTTCTGCAGCGCCACTTCTGCGTGTTCGCTGTGTGCTTCCCCAGCCGGGAGGCTCTGCACACCGTGTACGGCACCATCCTGCAGCAGCACCTGGCCCGGCTGAGGAGCCTCCCAGCACCTGTCCGCAAGATGCAGCCCCAGCTGGTGGCAGCAGCGCTGGGTGAGCCTTTGCCACACTGGGGTGGGACAAGCCCCTGGGGAATGCACTGCGGGGGAGCCAGGCTCGGGGGCCTCTGGGGACCTGGAGCCTGCTCACCCCCCTGTCCTTCCAACAGCCCTGCACCAGAAGGTTGCCTCCAACTTTCTGCCAACAGCCGTCAAGTTCCACTACATCTTCAACCTACGGGACCTCTCCAACATATTCCAGGTAGTGGGAGAGCCGTTTTTTCTAAAATATCCTTATTCCTCCCTTTCCTCATCCCACATCCTTGCAGCATACCATGTCCCTGAAAAGGGCCTTGGCCTCTTCCCAGAGCAAACCTTTGCAATCAGCTCTGAGCAGCACTGAAATAACCCTGAGGCCTGTGGGATTTGTTTGTCAGGGGCTGCTCTTCTCCACCCCCGAATGCCTGAAAAGCCCTGTGGACTTGCTGCGCCTCTGGCTTCACGAAGCGGAGAGGGTGTATGGAGACAAGCTCATCGATGAACAGGATCAGTACAGCTTCCATAAGCTGATGGCAGACATCTGCAAAGCCTCCTTTCAAGTAAGCTGTGCTGAAAAGCAAAGTGCTCCAGCCCAGTGGTGCCCCCTGGGTGCCCCACAGCGGAGCCCCACAGCTGGAATTGCCTCTCCCAGGACCTCAACGAAGAAGCGGTGTTCGCCAAGCCCAACATCTACTGCCACTTTGCCCAGGGCATGGATGAGTCCAAGTACATGCCAGTGACAAGCTGGGCAGCTCTGAATAACCTGCTCGAGGAAGCCCTGGACGGCTACAACGAGGTGAATGCAGCGATGAATCTGGTGAGTACCCACGGCAGGCAGCTCTGCCCTGAAACGATGCGACTGTGGCATTGCACCGCTTGCTTGGGTCGGTGCATTATGGGGCGCTCGCTGCTCTTCCTGCCCTGATCCAGAACACCAAACCTTCCCCTCCTGTTTTCCTCAGGTGCTCTTCGAAGACGCAGTGTCTCACATTTGCAGAATTAGCCGGATCTTGGAGTCTCCTCGGGGCAACGCACTACTGGTGGGGGTGGGAGGCAGCGGAAAGCAGAGCCTGGCACGGCTGGCAGCTCACATCAGCAACCTGGGCGTGTTCCAGATCACGCTGAGGAAAGGCTACGGCATCCCGGACCTGAAGGTGGGAGCAGCTTTGGACCCTGGCTCAGTGCCACCTGCCTGGGGATGGGTCCTGCACCTGCGGCGACGGCGCCTGGGGTGGGCTCACGAGGCTCTGCTCTCCTTGCGACCCTGCCTTTCCACACCAGGATCCGCTCGCAGGTGACACCCGTGGGTCCTGCCCCAAGGGTGCTTCCCCAGCCAGGCAGGGGCAGGAGCTACTGGTGACAGCGGGTGTGGTGGTGTGGGCAGCCTGGTGCTGGACCTGTGCCTGGGCAGAGCACCTGGCACCAGCTCCTTCCCAAAGGCTCCCTTCCAGCTCTCCGGGGCAGCCCGGGGCTGCTCCAAACTGGTTGCTTTGGAGAACACTTCATGGGGGTTGAACTGGGGGTGACAGTTTCTCTCTGTCCCAGCTGGACCTTGCCTCCCAGTACATCAAAGCAGCTGTGAAGAGCGTCCCCACCGTGTTCCTGATGACGGACTCCCAGGTGGCTGAAGAATCATTCCTGGTTGTGATCAACGATTTCTTGGCGTCTGGGGAGGTGCAAGGCCTCTTTCAGGATAATGACATGGAAACCATCCTCAGTACCATGAGGCCTCAAGTGAAGTCCCTTGGATTGGAGGATACAAAGGAAAACTGCTGGAAATTATTTATAGAAAAAGTCAGGTGCCAGTTAAGGGTAGGTGTTTGCTCCCCAGGTTGGCTTGTCTGTGCCCCTGATTTGCCTGATCCAAAACCTCTTTCCAACAGGCCACAGAACACCGAGGTTTCACCCCAGGATGGTGTGTTTGAACAAAAGGTGTTTTCAGAGACTCCCCAGGTGCCCCCAGCCCCAGAACAGCCCTGTATTGACCTCCCTGGGGGCAGAGGGGGGTCAGTAGCTTCCACGGGCACACACCACGCTGGGCACTCACAGGGACACCCACACAAGCACTGTGCTCAGCTGCTGACTGCGGCCACCAAAGGGGACCCAGTTCCAGCCGTGCTGAGAGGCACAGGGGGCACCTCCTGCATACTGGGAGTTAATGGGAAGGCAGCAAATCTCTGGTCTGCAGCAGAATCCTTGCAGTCATGTGGAGCCCCCGGAGACACTCCCCCCACCCCGACAGCAGGGACACCCTGCTCAGCCACTGCTGTTCTGCCCCAGGTTGTCCTCTGCTTCTCCCCCGTGGGCTCAACCCTGCGTGTGCGGGCCAGGAGGTTCCCTGCTGTAGTCAACTGCACGGCCATCGACTGGTTCCACGAGTGGCCGGAGGATGCTCTCGTGTCCGTCAGCAGCAGGTTCCTAGAGGAAACGCCAGACATCGAGGTGAGCTGGGACCCCAGTACAGCTGCTGTCCCAGGGCACTGGGGATCCTGGAAATGCACCTCGCTGCTCTCCGCGCTCAGTGTGCCCAGGGATGGGGTCTGGCATGACCCAGGGGGCTGGGAACAGCGAGCTGGGAATAGGTCTGGGATAAGTTCACAGCTGGTTCCAGCGTCAGAGCCTGCAGCCCTGCGCTGTGCTGGTGAGGACAAACCTTCCCTCTCCATCCTGTCCTTAAAACAGCCCCACAGGCAACAGCCTGGAGACAGCAGCTCCTCCCCACACAGGGATGTCAGGGACCCAGAGCTGGGCACAGGAACCAGCACCAGTGCCTTGGCCACCAGTGTCTCAGCCCTGCGTAGTGCTGCAGATGAAAAGGGTCACTTTGCTCCGGCCTCTGTGGCTGGACAGAGCCAACATTGTGGGAGGGCTCAGCGCAGCCACCGCACGTCACGGCGGCCGCCCGCTGCAGCAGCTCCCTGTCTGTGCTCTCTGTGCAGCCAGAGGTCAAGGCCTCCATCAGCCAGTTCATGTCCTTCGTCCACACAAGCTCAAAGGAGATGTCCAAGACCTACCTGGCCGTGGAGAGACGCTATAATTATACCACGCCAAAGACCTTCCTGGAGCTGATACAGCTCTACCAAAACCTGCTGGCGACTAAAAGGAGAACGCTCTCCGCCAGCATCGAGAGGCTGGAGAAGGGGCTGATGAAGCTGCAGAGCACAGCATCACAGGTGCCTGCCCACAGCCTCTCTCATGCATCGTGCCTGTACTGGGTCTGGCAGAGGGAGAGAGCAGGCACATCCCTGCAGGATGGTCACAGTGTCTGTGAGGTCCCCAAGCCATACCAAGACACTGCTGTTCCACCAGGCAGGGCTTGGCAGGATCAGCCCTTTTATCTGTTCTGTTTCTTCCCTCATTGAGGTGGACGACCTGAAAGCCATGCTGGCAGTCCAGGAGATGGAGCTGAAGCAGAAGAATGAGGACACAGACAAACTGATCCATGTGGTGGGTGTTGAGACAGAGAAGGTCAGCAAGGAGAAAGCCATTGCTGATGAGGAGGAGCTGAAGGTCGAGGCCATCAACAAGGTGCGAAGTGCTGAGCTGGTGTCCGACGTGGGACAGGGCAGCGTAAGCTCTGTGGTTACAGCCACTCACCCCAGCCCATGTCCTCTCTCCCCAGATGGTGGCTGAGAAGCAACGAGCCTGCGCAGCCGACCTGGCAGAAGCAGAGGTGGTGCTCTCCGCCGCCCGCGAGGCCCTCGACACACTCAACAAGGTGGGTGACCTCTCAGAGGGAAGCAGGTGCCCAGTTAGTGCTGGCAGCCCCGGGCTGGGGTGATGCTCAGTGGCCCTGCGGTCCCTTCCCAGTACAACCTGACGGAGCTGAAGTCCTTTGGGTCCCCACCACCTGAGGTAGTGAATGTGATGGCAGCTGTGTTAATTCTGACGGCCGAAAAAGGCAAGATTCCGAAGGACAGGAGCTGGACAGCAGGAAAAGTCAAGATAGGAAAAGCAGACACTTTCCTTGCAAGCTTAAAAAACTTTGATGGGGAAAACATCCCTGAGCCCTGTCTCAAGGCATTTGAGTGAGTCCATGGCTGGTTCCTGCCCCTTCACAGCCCCTGCCACCAGCTGCCCTGAGCAGGGAGGCCAGGGGGGACCCTCACCAGGGAGCACAGCGGGCTTTGGGGGCAGGAGGGGGATCCAGGTGTTGGCCCTGCTCTCCCACCCTGCCACCCAGAGGCAACCCAAGCCCCGGGAGGAGCGGGACGGGCTGCTGGCAGCTGCGGTGCAGTGCCACAGCGCGGCGTGTGCTCCCGCTCCAGGCCATACCGGACAGACCCCGGGTTTAATCCAGAGTTCATCAAGTCCAAGTCGACGGCCGCAGCAGGGCTGTGCTCCTGGTGCCTCAACATAGTCCGCTTCTACGAGGTGCACTGCACGGTGAAGCCCAAGAGACAGGCGGTGGCCGATGCTGATGCCGAGCTGGCAGAGGCACAGCAGAGGCTCAGTCGCATTAAGAGCAAAATTGTCGTAAGTGTGTGTCCCCCCAGCCCCCCGCCACAAGCCCCTCTGTCGCCAAATGAGCAAAAGCACTCTGTGGACTCAGAGCCCAGCCCAAGCACTGTGCTGGGATGGAGCTGCTGCAGAGCTCCAGGACCACGGAGCCTCCCATCTGGGCAGGGAGTAACTCTGGGGCTGTTCTCTTCCAAAGACCCTGAATGCAAATCTGGCGACTCTCACTGCTCAGTTTGAGAAAGCCACAGCAGAAAAGATCAAATGCCAGCAGGAGGCTGATGAAACCAACAAAGTCATCACATTGGCAAACAGGTACCATGCAAAGGCGGGCTCCAAAGCATCGGGGCAGGCTGCTGCTCCCTGGCATCGCCTGGTGGCCATGACACCAGGGCCATGGGAGCAGCAGAGCCCCCCATACCCTCCCCAAATTAAAAAATTCTGAGATGAATTGGGCCAGACATTCATGGGGGGAGGCAGCCATGGAGATGTTTGGTGACAACACCCCAGATCACCATGGCTGAGTCCCCACGCACCCCCTGCCCGGATCACAGCACCAGCACCACAGCAGCCACCCTCCCCTCTGACCCCCTAGGCTCATTGGGGGCCTGGCGTCCGAAAACGTCCGCTGGGCTGAGTCAGTGGAGCAGCTCAGAGAGCAGGAGAAGACGCTGTGCGGGGACGTGCTGCTGGTCTCCGCCTTCGTGTCCTACATCGGGTACTTTACCAAGAAGTACAGGGCTGAGCTGATGGACCAGCACTGGATCCCCTTCCTCAATGGGCTGACGGTGAGAGGCCACAGGTTCCATCCCCGAGTGCCTGGGGCTCCTTCCCCCATGCCCACCAGCACCGGGGGCTCCCACCCCTCTGCGGCCAGGCACCCAACAGCCCCTCCCTGCAGGTGCCCATCCCCATCACCCCAGGCCTGGACCCCCTCAGCCTCCTCACGGACTCCGCCGATGTGGCCGCCTGGAACAACCAGGGGCTGCCCAGCGACCGCACTTCTACCGAGAACGCTGCCATCCTCTGCAGCACCCAGCGGTGGCCACTGCTCGTGGATGCCCAGCTGCAGGCCAGCAAGTGGATCAAGAACAAATTTGGGGAGGACCTGCAGATCGTCCGCCTGGGCCAGCGAAGGTGGGCCGAGGGCTGTGGGGTGGGCGCAGGCTCGGGCTGCACCAGCCCCCCTTTCCCTGCCATTGAAGGGTGCAGAGTCAGGGCAATCACATCCTCCATCAGGCTCAGGGCACCCAAGGGCAGCAGCTCTGTGGGGGCCAGGACTGGCAGAGCAACGGGGTCCCGATAGGGCACAGTGGGTGGAAAGCACTCCGTGAGCCCCCCACAGCAGCCCAAGCCCCCCACAGTGCACAGGCTTGCCACACGCGCCTCCCCTCTCCCCTCTCAGGTACCTGGACATCATTGCCCAGGCGGTCTCTGAAGGACAGACACTGCTGATCGAGGACATCGGTGAGACAGTGGAGGCAGTGCTGGACCCGCTGCTGAGCAGGACCACAGCCAGGGGCAGGTCGGCACACCCCAGTGCTGAGGGGTTTCACCTGCCCTGAGCAGCCACTGCTGCCCCAAAATGCTGGTAGATGCACCTTTACCGTGGGCAGCTTGGGAGCCTGATCCTTCTTTTGCTTTGGCCACATCCCCCAGTGTTCTCCAGTATGTCCCATGGAGGACACCTGTACTGAACGTGGCCTTTCCGACTGTTCTGGTCCTTGGCATCCAGTTCCTTCAGTGATTTAAGGATGTTCCCTGGGACACCTGCCATATGGCATGATAAGCTGGAAGGGGAACTGCACCCCAGAGGCCATGGGGGGCTGTGGCAGGGCAGTCTCCAGCTCCTGTTCCTCCACCCTTGCCCTGCCAGGTCTGGTTTGGTACTTCTGCCCTTGCTGTGCCTTTTCCCAACCAAAGAAATTCATCCCAAGCAGCCAGGAACAGCACACAGGCTGAGGGCATCTGTCTGTGATGAGTTACTGCCCAGTGTGTGGGGATTCATTTGTTTAATTAACTGAACAGATACATGAGAATCGGAGATAAAGAAGTGGAGTATAACCAGCAGTTCCGCCTAATCCTGCATACCCGATGTTTCAACCCGCACTACAAGCCAGAGGTGCAGGCTCAGTGCACTCTCATCAACTTCTTGGTGACACGGGAGGGCCTGGAGGACCAGCTCCTGGCTGCCGTGGTGGCCCGGGAGCGGCCGGACCTGGAGACCCTGAAGGTACAGGCCCGGCTGTTGGCTAGGGGGGTGGGAGAGGCCGGGCACGGCAGAGGTTTCGGGGCAGGGAGCACGAGAGCTCCCCTCACTGTTTGCCGAGAGCCAAGGAAGCCCCGACCAGACCCTGCAGGTCCCCCACTGCCCCCCGCAGCCAGCACTGCCTGGGCACGCTCGTCACTTCACCCTGCGGGTGACGGTGGGTCCCAGGAGGGGCCACATCCACCTTCCCCTCGCACCAGCACATTGGTGGCCGTAAGACAGTGACTGGGGTCAGCACCCTGTCGTGATCTCTCGAGTGACACATGCCTCGGTGCTGCTGTTGCAGGCAAACCTCACCAAGAGCCAGAACGAGTTCAAGATCAAGCTGAAGGAGCTGGAGGACTCACTGCTCGCCCGGCTGTCGGCTGCCAGGGGAGATTTCCTGCGGGACACAGCGCTGGTGGAGAACCTGGAGATAACAAAGCGCACAGCCAAGGAAATTGAGGAAAAAGTAAACATGCTCCCTGGAGCTGGTGCCGCAGGCGGAGGGACAGCTCGGCTGGGCACCCAGCAGGACGGTGGGCACTGCTTTGACGTGTGACGGGGTTCTGCTAACACCTACCCCCCTGCACCTCCAGGTAAATGAAGCTAAAGTCACTGAAGTACAAATAAACGTTGCGAGAGAACACTACCGGCCGGCAGCGGAGCGCGCATCCCTCCTGTACTTCATCCTGAGTGACCTATGCAAGATCAACCCCATCTACCAGTTCTCTCTCAAGGTAGATGGGGAGCGAGGAGGGACAGAGATGTCTGCGAGTGGGACAGAATTGGGGGAGCATGGAGATCCAGTTTCAGCTTTCATGCTGCTGACAAGACCCCCGCAGCCACATGCTGATGCCTGCTGGGATCTTCCTCAGGCCTTCAACGGGGTCTTCGAGAAAGCCATCCAGCGTGCGACCCCCAGCGACGACACCCGGCAGAGGGTGATCAACCTGACGGACGAGATCACCTACCAGGTCTACGTGTACACTGCACAGGGCCTCTTTGAGAAAGACAAACTCATCTTCCTGGCCCAGGTTACCTTCCAGGTAATTCCTGCAAATGTCTGGGGCTCCTGCTGTACAACAGGCATTCATGTGGCTTTAGACAGGTTGTTGTCTTGTTGGCTGCTCGGAGCCTCCCAGCTCTCACGCTGGGGCCGTGGGCATTGGGTGGCTGTGACGCTGCACTCCCAACTTCCAGGTCCTGGCCATCAAGAAAGAAGTAAACCCAGCAGAGCTGGACTTTCTCCTGCGCTTCCCTTCCAAGGCTGGTGTCACGTCCCCCGTGGACTTCCTGCAGCACCAGGGCTGGGGTGCCGTCAAGGTGGGTGTGTGCAGTTGCCCATTGTGCCAAGGCAATGCCAGCACAGCCCCTAGTGCAGCGGGTCCGGGGTCACCTGTAGGGGGTCCCTGAGGATGAGCAGAGCCCAGGAGTGATTTAATCCTTCTCTGCGGGACCTGAAGGCACTTTCAGAAATGGAAGAGTTCAGGAACCTGGAGAGTGACATCGAGGGCTCGGCAAAGCGATGGAAAAGGTTTGTGGAGATGGAGGCGCCGGAGAACGAGGTGTTCCCCATGGACTGGAAGAACAAGTCAGCCTTGCAGAAGCTGTGTGTGCTGCGGTGCCTGCGCCCTGACAGGATGACCTATGCCATCAGGTATGCTGGTGCCCAGCACAGGGCTCTCCTGCAAGAGAGCCCCAGAGTGTCACCACACCAGCTGCAACCAGTGATTGTTCCCAACTCACAGGATGGTTCTATTTTTCTGTAGGAAATTTGTGGAAGAGAAGATGGGGAGCAAGTATGTGAAAGGAAGGACCACTGACCTCTCTGAGGTGTACAAGGAGAGCAGCCCCTCTGCGCCCCTGTTCTTCATTCTCTCCCCCGGTGTTGACCCGCTGAAGGACGTGGAGGCACTGGGTGAGGCGCTGCCCACCCTAGACTGGCACCAGCCCCGATGGCCATGAGATGGCCATGAGCTCTGTGGGTGGGGGCCAAGAGGCCAGAACTGCATGGCCCCAGCTCAGCACCAATACTGACAATGACAGCGCACATTCCCCTCCCAGGCACGAGGCTGAATTTCACCATTGACAACGGGAAGATCCACAATGTATCGCTGGGGCAAGGCCAGGAGATCGTGGCAGAGCACGCCTTGGAGGTGGCAGCTGCAGAGGGCCACTGGGTCATCCTGCAGGTGGGTGGGGGACAGGGGGGCGCACCACAGGTGCACAGCCCCGACGGCAACCGGGCACACCAGGGCACAAAGCGTGCCAGCGTGCGGGCACACCAGGCACGGTCACCCCACTGGTGATGGCAGCGACACTGCCCGGCCTAGCTGGCTGTACCCGGCCCAAGTGCTGTCGTGTTGTACTGCACCTTCTCCCTGTGGAGCCACGGTAGGAACCTGGTGGGGGGAGGTGAGATTCACAAGGTCCAGAGGGTTTCTTTTGCAGAACATCCACCTAGTGGCCCGGTGGCTGGGCACACTGGAGAAGCTGGTGGAGCAGCACAGCCTAGCCAGCCACCCCGAGTACCGACTGTTCATGAGCGCCGAGCCAGCCCCCAGCCCCGAGACGCACATCATCCCGCAGGGGCTGCTGGACAATTCCATCAAGATCACCAGCGAGCCGCCCACAGGCATGCGCGCCAACCTGCACGGAGCCCTCGACCTCTTCTCCCAGGTACCCCACAGCTGCCTCCTCGGGACCGCTCCGGGCAGCGCGTGCAGCTCATCCCCTCCCAGGGTTCCAAGGCTGAGCACCTTGGAGGTGTCACCGCTGCCAGGGACACTGCACCCAGAGCCAGCCCCCGCCAGCACATCCTCCTGGAGTGCCCAGAGCCCCTCTCTGCCAGGGGTTTAGGGGTAACCAGAGCTGCCCGAGGGTTTCCAACACAAGAAGTGCCAGGTTGCCAGTGCCTTTCCTGAGGCAGAACCTGGAGCTGCTGCAGCTTTGCCATGAACAAGCTGCCTCAGCCGTCAGCAGGGCATTGGGGTGTGAAGTCCTAATTCTTTCATAAACAAATGAGTGCAAAATTTACCAACTAACAAATCATTAAAATACAATTGTATGCCTTTTTTTTCTGATCAACACCTTCGGTTCTCTTTTGCCTGTGAATGTTCTCCACTACTAGAGGGGCACCTGATACTAATATTCAGCTGCCACCCACCCTCGCTATTCCTCTGCAGGAAACACTGGAGCAGTGCAGCAAAGAAACCGAGTTCAGGTGCATCCTGTTTGCACTTTGCTACTTCCACGCCGCGGTGGCCGAGCGGCGCAGGTTCGGTACCCAGGGCTGGAACCGGCCGTACCCCTTCAACAACGGCGACCTGACCGTCTCCGTTAACGTCCTGCACAACTACCTGGAGGCCAACCCCAAGGTGAGGGATAACGAGGTGGCTGCTCCTCAGCACAGCACACACCGCAGCAATCGGCCTTTCTCAGAACATGCACCAGTTTGCAGCACAAATGCCATCTCACGAAGAAGCCCAGGGCCAGCAGCAGTTCCTCCCCTACTCCCTGCACACTCAGGCAGGGGAAGTGGATGAGCACTTGGCCTGATTGAGCTGGGTGGGAGAGGCACCAGGCACCAGCCAGGACAAGTGCCTGCCCTGGCCCACGCGCCTGCCCTGACCCGTGCCTTGCTGACTGGTGGGTGCTTCCACCTAAAAAGCAAAGCCCGCCCCAAGAATGCAGGTGCAGTGAGCAGGGCTGAAGTCTCACCTTTAGACCTGCCCTCACAGACATGATCAGTGTTGGTAGGAAAAAAGACGGGGTTCAAACCGCAGATGGCTGTGTTCATACTGGGACACAGAGAATCTGTGGGTGATCAAGAGACACCCCTCTTCCCAAGCCTCTGTGGGTCCAGGGACTGTCACCTCCCCGCACACTAGACAGGTCGATCCTGAAGCCATCATTCCATGGCCCTGCGGTTGCACGGGGAACTCCTGGGGAGCCGCTCGGGAGTCCCAGCTTGAGCTTCTCCCTGCAGATACCGTGGGACGACCTCCGGTACCTCTTTGGTGAGATCATGTACGGGGGGCACATCACTGATGACTGGGACCGCCGGCTGTGCCGCACATACCTCAGCGAGTACGTCCAGCCCGAGATGCTGGATGGGGATGTGTCCTTGGCTCCAGGGTTTATGATCCCTCCCCGCTTGGATTACGAGGTAAGAAACATTGCAATTTGCTGTAGAAAACCCTGCTCTGGATAAATGTGCGTGAGTCCAAGTTCCCTCTGGCCCACCAAGGGGAATGAATGTAGGGAGAGAGTGTCAATCCCCTGGAAATGTGCAGAACTGCTGCAAAAGTAATTCCTGTGGTTGAGATGGAAAGGGAAAAACTTGGCTGAGACACAAGTTAGAAAAGAGCCTCCGTGCGCACAGGCAGGTGCTGCCAAGGGCCCCGAGAGTGGTGACGGGTTTTCAAGGTCGCAGGGAACTTTGGGCTCCTTTGCCTGTACTTCCAAGCTAACGCTGGCCCTGACCCTGTGCTCAGGACTACCACCAGTACATCGACGACAACCTGCCAGGCGAGAGCCCCCACCTGTATGGTCTGCACCCCAACGCAGAGATGGGTTTCCTGACCGTCACCTCGGAGAGGCTCTTCCGCACAGTGCTGGAACTGCAGCCCAAGGAATCCGACGCTGCCGGAGGCTCAGGTACCTCCCGAGAGGAACAGGCAAGTCAAGTCCTGTCTCTTTATGGTAGAAATTGACTGATTTTTTTAAGGCGGGGGGAAGTAATTACAGTGGGGAAAAAAACCTCTTAAGGGTGACAACTGAGAGGCTAGAGAGGGGAGACAGATACAGGCCCAGAGACAACCGGGAGAGCAGGCCCCAGAGCAGTAAGGCAGGGACAGCAGAGGGAGGTGACCCCAGCCCAGCCAGGCTGTGCTCACCGGCCTGGAGACGGTGGCACACGGGGCACAGGGTCAGCCGGCAGCACGGCCAGGAACCTCACGCCCTGATGGGGCCAAGATGCACCACTGGCAACATGTGGCCTATGGGGGGCTCCTCAGCAGATGGAGCTGGCTGAGAAACCTCCACTCATGAGAGCAACTACAAAAAACAAGGATTTAAAATAAATTTTTTTAAAAGTCATCTTCCTGACTGCCTGGACTTTACACTTGAATTTCACAGCCTCCATGGCCTCAGGTCTCTTACCCTGGCTACAAGGGTAAGAAAAAAAGAATTACAGCTTTTTAAGACCCAAGACCAGTTAGTAACAGAATGGAGCATTATTAACAGAGGAGGAGGTACAAAGAAACACCAGGGCAGAAAAAGTCTTACCAACTTAATTAAATGTGAACCTGCAGCATTTTTCTCTGGGTAAGAGCAGTTTATGGCATTCTCATTTCAGGTGAAGTCAGTCCTGGACGAAATCCTTGGGCAGCTGCCAGAGCCGTTCAACATGGAGGACATGATGGCAAAGGCAAAGGAAAAAACCCCATACACTGTTGTAGCCCTCCAGGAATGTGAAAGGATGAACATCCTGACCTATGAGATCAGGCGCTCGCTGAAGGAGCTGGACCTGGGGCTGCAGGTACACAGCAGGCAGCTGCCTGGATCATCTCCCAGTATTTCCAAAGCACTCTCTGCCTGTGCTGCAGCTCTCACCCATCAAGCTGTGCCAGGTGCAGCCGGGCAGCCCCAGCCTTCTGCTCCCGGACCCACACACATCCCTCTGGATGTCCCACCACTGGCTGCGGGTGACACCGCCCGGACTTTTCTCTTTTTCAAAGGGAGAGCTGACAATTACAGCCGAGATGGAAGAGCTGGCAAACGCTCTCTTCTATGACAGCGTTCCAGAATCCTGGACACGTTATGCCTATCCCTCCCTCCTCAGCTTGGCAACCTGGTATGCGGACCTGCTCCTGCGGATCAGGGTGAGCAGAGCGCGTGTGACAGCCAGAGCTCGGGGCGCGAGCAGGTACCCCAGAGACCAGGACTCTCCCCACCAGTGCACGGGTTTATTGGTAACTGGTTTATTTCTCAGTATCAATTTAACCAGCCTGAAGTACCTGAAAAGGGCTGTTACGCCAGGAGTGGGATCACAGGTCTGACCAGGGTTCCCATTAACAGTACATCACTGTAGCAAAAGAACATCAGCTCCCCCCCCATTACAACTCTGGGTGTCCCATTAAAAAAAATTAATAAAACTGGCTTTGTTAAAAAATAACAGCAGTGTTTTCTGCACTGTGAATTCAGGGTTTCAGCTTCATTGCTGCAGGGGAATCTGCCTTTTATTCCTCCCACACCAGCTCCAGCCAGTCCCCACTCTGCAAGATAGCTGAAGCTTGGGTTAGGCACAGCAAAGCATCAGCTCTGTCACAGTGTCCTGCAGCTCACAGCACACCCTCCACCCTAAAGGACTCTGCTGGTTTATTTTCCAGGAACTGGAAGTCTGGTCAACAGATTTTGTGCTGCCTGCAACAGTGTGGCTGGCGGGATTCTTCAACCCCCAATCCTTCCTCACAGCCATCATGCAGTCCACAGCCAGGAAAAGGCAGTGGCCACTGGATAAGATGTGTCTGGCAGCGGATGTGACCAAGAAAATCCGTGAGGACATAACATTTCCCCCTAGAGAAGGCTCCTACGTGCACGGGCTGTTCATGGAAGGTAAAAGCTGCATCTCTGAGATGTTTCAGACACGGAGCAGGCCCAGCTCAGCCCTTCTCCCCCGTGCAGCCAAGCAGTGTTGGCACTCACCGGCCGGTCTGCTCTGCCCCACGCTGGTGGCAGCTCAGAGCAGGGAGCCCGGGCTCCACCTGGCTCCAGGCTCGGCCGCCAGCCGAGGGCAGCACTGCCCGGATCACATAGCCTTTCCAAACCAGAAATTTGTGTTTTAGCAATTCAGGCTCCAGCTCACGAGCCCCAGAGCTCCTGGAGCTACAGGACTCTAGTGATTACATATGTCCCATTCTTATTTGATGCTCAAGGAAGACAGATTGAGAAACTCAAACCCATAATAATCACTGCTAATGAGAGGGAAGGAGGCAGTTCAGCAGAGCAGCTGCGGGGTCCACTTGGACAAAAGCAGAGAGCACATGGGACAGCATGTGATAGATCCCACCACAGCCAGTTCACCTCAAACTCTGTAATTCCCATATAAAGCCAGGCTGAAGGGAGGGGTGGGGACAGAATTTATTCAGACATCCCACACACAGTAAGGCAAATGCAGTCCTGGGTCACAGTGAGATGAGAACAGGTCCGACCTAACCTCTGTTGAGCCACTCTACCCAACCTTAACCTTTGAGCTCCCCCCCATCAGTAGTTCTGCACAAAGCCCCTCCCGCGGGAAGCCCGAGGGTGTCGGGTGCCCTGAGGGCGCTGTCGCGTTGCAGGCGCGCGCTGGGACGTGCCCTCGGGATCCATCGCCGACGCGCGGATGAAGGAGCTGACGCCTGTGATGCCGGTCATCCTGCTCAGAGCCATCCCCGTGGACCGCATGGACACCATCAACATCTACGAATGTCCCGTCTATAAGACACGGACGCGAGGGCCCACCTACGTCTGGACCTTCAACCTGAAGACGAAAGAAAAAGCTGCCAAGTGGGTCCTGGCTGGTGTGGCTCTGCTCCTAGAGGCCTAGACTTTAATGACAATGGAAAACAGCAATACTTTTACTTGTAAAAACCTCCAAGTTGTGTAACTCAGCCTACGTTTGATTGTACCAGAACCATTTTTGCAAAGTATCAATAAAACCAGTGCTGGAAGCGCTGCCGTGTGGAGCCTGCTCTCGCAGCACACGGGGTTCTCAGGGCGGATACTGGTTTTCCACTGATGGTTTCTGACGTGGCGCTGGTGGGGAGCCAGACCACCGTGGGAAACCAAACAGAACAACTGCACACAAGTGCCTGACTCCTTTCCCTCTCCTGGCTCTCCATCTTCCCACAGCTCTTTGTGTGATGGCTCAGTGTGAACTGAGCAGAAACTCCTCACACTCCTGCATGGAGCAGATGGGAGAAGAGAAGTGCAGATTTGGTCCAGTTCACCCACACCCACCCTGCACAGCCCAGAGAAGGTCCAGCTGCAAACAGGTTCCTCTCTGAAGTATGTTATTTCTATTTCTAGGGTACAGAACCTACTCAGCCCTTTCTTCACAACAAATAATCTGTATCAGCAGTAACACACATTAAGGTGAGTAGATTTGCCAAGGCTGGTCCCTTTGGCATAAAACAATTCACCAAACTGCCACTCTGTGAAATATTTCAACAACTAGTTCTAAAATAGTTACCTAAAACTTCCCTCACAGCTCACAGTCAGACGAGCCCCAAGGGCAGGCACAGAGAGCAGCTCATTTCTTTACAGAGCAGCAGTATTTATAATCAGTTACAACTGAGCTTCACACTTACCATCAGCTCTTTTTCAGGTGCCAGAAATCCCTTGCTCACACCCCACCAGTGACACAGGGCAGTCCGCCCTGCACTCCCACACCTTTTTACCTGGCTTCCAACCACCTTCTTTGCAGGATGTTATGGTTCAAGCCTCCCACTTCCAGCAAGTAACATCCCAAACCCACATCAGCACCAAAAATCTTCTCCTGCCCCTCCACAGCTCATGAAAGACACTTGTGACATATCTGAATGTGAAGGAGCCAGGCACACCCTGCTGAGGGGGAGGCCATAGGCAGGTAAGTAAAAGGGATATGGGAACACACAGAACCCTGCCCACACGTACAGCAGTGCCAACTGCACGGGCTGTGCACAGCACAGAGCGGTCCAGAGCGATGTCCTGAAGCTCACAAGGGCTCGAGTCATGGGGCAGCTGAACAGCCAGGAAACTCAGGACACCACAAAACAGAAAAGCAAAACCAACTGCCCGTGTTAACTACAGGGGCAAAGCAAAGCCCTGACTGGATACAAAGACAAAACATTTTAAGTATTCCAGCAATGCTTTCTATTGGCTGGTCAAGATAACACAAACACAGTCTCTCTCTCTACGGAACTCCGTAAGGCACATTTCAGAAATGGCAGTTTTATTTCCATGCATGGAAAATACCCCTGTGTGGGCCGTGGAAAATACGCCTGTATGGGTTCTCTGTCAGTGGCCCTTCCAGAAATTCTACAAGATGAAACCCAGTCTGGACCTGAGCACTGATCCCAGTCCATGGCAGCCACTATCCCAGGGGAACCGAGAAGTGCCTGGTTTTCCCCACATCCTCTGCATGCCCATCGTCTTTCTTTCATGACAGGCACTGCAGCTATTCACTGCAGTCAGTGCAATAAAATTCCCCATAATGCAGCAAACTCACCCAAAGCAGCAACTTTTCTTCTTTCAAAAGAAATTCTTGATCAGAGGTGTCACCAGCTTCACCCACAGCTTCACATAACGATTTGGCTGCTCAAACGTTGATGTTGAGACCACACCTGAGCAGAGGTAAAGCTGCTCTTGCTCCTGAACAGGGAAAGAAACATAATCTCAGTAAATCCCAAGTGTTAAATTATATAATGGTCTTTCAGAGAAGCAAATTCTCAGATAAAGCTGACCAGGGATCTTGCCACAACTATGCACCACTTCTCCTCAAGAATTTGCAATTTAAACTCTACAGAGAACAAGGAAAGAGGGTTTTGCCTCTTTGTGCCCCACAGTTGCAAGAGCTGAGCTTCAGTTTCAGAAAACTCCTCAATGCCAGGCTGTAATTGCCAGAAAAGGAAACCTCACCCAGCCCTCCTGGGACTGGCTCACACGGCTCTTTCTAGACACAGCTCAGGCGCCGCGTTTGCAGATGAATGTGCAGTCGTGATCTCAGCTAAATTACCAGAAACACTCGGGCCCCCACAGCGTGCACCCAGCTGCTGAGGGAGGAAATGAACCGCCCTGCTGATAACACGCTCACAGCACGTGAGAGTAGCACTTTGGTTACAGGTAAGTGGGGTTTTTAGCACAGACAGGCAGATTTCGGGATCTGCAGGCAAACAAGGGGCAGAACAACTCCTGCAAGTTTGTTCATCATCTTTTTTTATAATTGAAGCTGTCACAAACAGCAGAAAATACTCTGCAGTATTTAAATTCAGGGTGGAACAGGGAAGCAGGAACCAAGTACTGGAAAGTAACACCAAAAAGATAAACCAACAGCAGAATCAAGACATTCGTCTGCCAATTCACTCTATTTTAGGGCCCCCAAATGCTCCAAGAGCTATGGTCAGCCCTGCTGTGAGGATTCTGCTCCAGGACCATCCAATATGGTGAGGTCTGAGCGTGAGAGGCAAGGCCAGTTCCCTGAATCAACCTCAGTTCATTCAGAGAAGCGCCCAAAGACACCCAGACCACTCACATTTCTTCCCAAATCTTAGCACACATTTTTAAAATGGAACTGAACATTACATAGGCAAAGTGATTTCATGGCAGCGTCCCAGGAATGGATTAAGTCTTCTAAAAAAGACCACAGAAAGTAAACACCCAGTCCATCTCAGAATCAGCTTCCAGCAATCGGGAATGGTTTAGAGCCCTCTGAATGAGATCACTGCAGCCCTGTGTGAGAAAATTCCTTTGTGTCACATTTCCATTGATTTTCCCCTTCCATTAGAAACAAGCAGAGGCAAGATATGAATTGAAATACTCAAGCAACTCTTCCAGTAATAGAATTGTTTTTGATTAGATACACTCTGACTCATCCCAGGGAAGAGCCCTGATGCAAGAGGGCAATTCCCATTCATCTTGAAGACAACTCTGCCAGCACCTGCCTCACACAGTGCATTTCTGAGGTCTCCAAGTCACACAGAGGCACCAAACTGATCTGCTTTGAAACAGAACACCGTAGGAGAAATGACTTGGGGCAGTCAGTTCCAGCAGAAGATTCAATCAAGACAGCTGGGAACCAGGCAGGATTCGGAGCAGCACCAGAAGTGCTGAGCATTCCAAGCTGCCTAATTAAAACAAAAACAGCACAGAAAAACCCTGGGACACTGAATATCAAACCACTTAAAAATGCTTGTGTCAAGATTATATAATGTTATATTATTATTCAAGATAAGAATTTTGTCACAGAACTGGACCAGCCAGTCCAGAAACCCTCTTCCAGTCCAAGCTCAGACATTCGGCCTCATTACCCCAGAACCCATCATGCCCTGGGCAATGCCCAGACGTTGGGGTTAAGGCTCAGAGGTGCAGCGTGGTTGGGGAGCAGAGGAGTCAGCAGATCCTCCAAACGCTCTCTGCGCATCCAGCCCTGAGCACTCGCGGCACCCGAGGTCACTGGGGACACACATTCCTTCCCGTTATGGCCTCATTTCCCAGCACTGGGTACTTGCAGCAGGCAGCTCATCAATAGTCACTTCACTGACAGCTCCTCAGGACTCCCCATGCTCCAGCAGCTTTTGAGTTATTGTAGCTGGAGGTTTTTATTGCCACTGCGTCATCAGCATTCCCTGTGTGACCCAGAAGCACAACATCCCCGCCGCATCCCCAGAATCCGCCGCTTACCTGATGGAGCTGCTGCTGCAAGGCTTTATTTTCTGTCACTATCGCAACCTGAGCTTCCAAGTCGCGATGAACTGATCGATATCCGAAATTTGGAGAGCCAATCAGGGTCAGGCAGGGCAGGTCGCTCCCTGCCAGGTACAGCCAGAGGCCTGCAGGAAAAATGAGGAAGAGAGGCAGCGTGACAGCCGAGGGAACAGCCAGGGTGGGCTCACAGGTCCCTTCACTCAGAGTGAATTAAATGCATTAAAGGTGGACTACAGGTTCTGTACAGGACCTCGAGAGCAGAGAGCAGCCCGCCAGCGCCCGCAGGGCTGCGCGTGACGTGCGGGGAGCCCTGGCACAGCCCGGATCCGAGCGTTCTGACTGGGAGTGCAGCACCCCCAGCGCTCCCCACAACAGCCCAGAGCAAGTCCCTGCCACTGCATTAGAGGCTGTTTTGCACCACAGTGAATTCAGAAACGCTGAGAGAAGACAAACAGGTTTTCAGTGAAGGAACCAGCCCCGAAGCCCCAGGCAGACAGGCTAGGTCTGCCCAGCCTGTCCCAGGGCCAGTGACCAACCCCCATCCTGGGACCGTGACATGAAGAGGCATCTCCCAGCTCTGGCAGGTGAATTCACATGCCACTGTGAAGAGACGCAGAAGAAAAGTGCAAATTATTTCACTCTCTCACTTCCTGAGGAGCCACCAGGGATGATCAGACTCTTGCCAGGGCACCTGGCCCCCGCTGCCACTCACCAGCACAGCTCCCATAGCTCTGCCAGCACAGACAGCAGGCGGGACAGAGCCCAGGACAGGTTTTCAAGGGAAAGATGGAAACATCACATTATTCTCAAACACACCACTGCAGCAGGGCAAGAAGGAACAGCCACAGGAGAGTCAGGACTGCTGCCAAGGAGAGGCTGCGTGGCCACTCTGCACAAATGGAGCCAGAAAGCCTTTGCTCTCCTCAGCACAGCCCTGGGTGAGTCCCTGGTAGAGGTTTATCCCCATGGCTGGTCACACACAGACTGCAACAAAGAACCCGTAGCATAAAAACCACCTCGGCCTTAAAATAGCAGCAGGTTTCCTAACTCAGCCCCAGAGCAGTTCCAAGAATGCCTTGAGTAAGATGCTGCCGATTCACTGCCAGTTCCTGTAACCTCCTCCCCGCCCCCACAGCACACACTTACAGAGCTGGCACTGCCCTAAGGCCGTGGCACCTCCAGCCCCCGCGGGCTCACCCCACCACAGGGGGGCTGGACAGCCCACCACGGGCTCTGGGAGCCACAGGAAAGCTCCCACATGGCACAGAGTTTTGGCACATTCTGCCACCAAACAGGACCCTGCCAGGGGCTGTCTGGTGCCTGACCAGCCAAAGGCTGGACCTCTGCCCAAGCAGCAGCCACGAGGAACAGGTTCCTTGCCTTCCCAAGTGTCCTGTGGCAGTCCCACAGCCCTTACAGGTCTCTGGTTGCACGGCCATCTGGCAGGATCTGCTGAAACAGTGACTCACCTTTCCAGCAAGGGGAAGTGCAGCTTCCCAGCGCCAGTCAATAGCAGTCACAGGGTTTATCTCGCAGCACACAGCCACCTGCCCAGCTCCCTGCCACCCGAACCTGCTTGGAAGGGACCCTGATCCCAAGGGATGTACCCGTGTCACCCTCAACACCACGCCCAGGAAAGTGGCAGGTAGGCTTTGGGATGTCACACCCGGGCAGCTGCTGGCAGTCCTGCTCACACAGGCACCCCATCTGTGCAGCGCTCTGCTACACCTGCGTGGTGCCAAATGCACCCAGGAGAGCCATCCCTGGGAACACCACTTGACGCTGCGCACGCAGATACAAACATTTTAAGGGGCGTGGGGGGAGCATGCAGCACAGCCACAGTGTTTGGGGTATGTCAGCGAGATCCCATGGGAGACTAAAGGGTGTCTCACGTCTCAGCCCAGAGAGGAAGCGCCAACAGGCACCATTTGCTGCTGGGGATCCCACGTCCTCAGTCAGGAGCTAAGCCCCATGTGCTCCTTGTGCACACGCCCTTCACGTCTCCAAGGCTTCCTCCCTTCCCTCTTGTCCTTGTCCTGTCTGCCACACCACGTGACTCCCGCAGAAGGAAACGAGGTGAATCCAACATGTGCCAAGGGCAGAGCACGCCAGAGGAGGAGCTGCACGCTGATCCGCCCAGCACTCTGAAGGGGAATGGAAACACGGCAGCAAATGTCTCCAGCTGTCCCTCCTGCTAGGCATGGGAGCTGCTGAACTCCGAGCCTTGCACCCCTCTCCAAGCGAACACCACACAGTGGAGAGCCCAAACTGCTGACCCACGAGGCCCGGCTGGCCCACACAGGATCGATGACCGTGTGCACTTTGGTACCTGGGAAAAGCAGCCCTTGTTTCTGGGCTCGATTTATGCCAAACCACATCCCACTGGGAGTCAGCAGTGCCCAACAAAGGCAGAACCTGGGAACCAAAGACACGGGACATCCCACGCAGGCAGGCAGGGACCTCCCTTGCGCTGCCCTGCACGAGATAAGGGTTTTCCCTGCATTCCCGATCGTGAACCCTGAGATCTGTTTGTCGTCTCAACACAGAGGCAGCCAGTAGCACCCAGGGATTTCCGACAGTTGAGAGAAGGCCAACTCTGCAGCTTTCCCTCCCCACCAGCTCTGAGCCTCCCTCTGAGCACCCCTGCGAGAAGCAGGGAGATGGAGCCATTCTCACTAACAGCTCTCCTCAAAACAGGAACGGCCAGAGCCCCAGCGTTCCAATCACAGCCCAAATGCTCCAGCTGGAACACTGTGCTGAGCCTGTGGGAGCTGGGCGGTGTACAGTGTATCCAGCAGGAATCCAGGGTCTCCCAGAGAAGACCTTGCGGGCAGCGTTCATTAACTCACCGCATGTTAGTCCATATTCCTTCCTCAGCCCCTTGCCCTCCAGCTGCCCTGACTCCCATGAGCACAAGCTGCAGTTCCTCACGCACTGCATCCCGTGTGCTGTGAACGGGAGCTGGTGCAAACCCCGCAACACTCACACTGTCCCCACGCAGACCTGCTGCTGGGAAGGCCCCGGGAGCAGCTCCCCTCCAGCACCTGCCCCAGATTCTGCTCCAGGGTCCCCACCGGTGTCAGCACTCCCGACTGCTGAAACCAGCCCAAGGGATACAAAAAACTGCACCATGACAATGACTGCATCATAAACACATCCAGACGCTTCACACCACGTTTCTCGTCCAGGCAGTGGTTCAGTGCCACCACAGGGACAGCTCTTACATCATCCCTGTGACTGTATCGAACTGGAAGTCCAAAGGCAAGGCATCCCCCAAGCGATCCAAACCCTCCAGCTTTACACAAACAAGTTGTTTGAACCTCGGAGGAGTGTTCTGAAGGTTAAGCCCAGACTGGCACCCAGCCAGCCCCTCACTCCTTTCGCAATCCAAATGTGCAACTCTCGCACGCCTCTGAACAAGACCCCTTGGGATAAGGGCATCTTACCTTTGGCATGGAACGTCCACCCGGCGCGGGAGTACTCCTGTAGCTGCACCCTCTCCTGCTGCTGCAGGTAGCAGACCTCGCTGTAAAACTGGTGTTCAATGTAAACGTAGGCAGCAGGGATGGCACCTGCCACCCCTTTGGCACCAAAGAACCCATTGACCTCTGGCGAGGCCAGGAGGATCCGGTACTCAGCCCTTGTGCCCAGGATGAGGTCCATGTAGGCCTGTGTCAGGTTGAAGTAGCCAGTGGTGAGGTATATCCTGGCATCCCGCTCCGCCTCGGTCAGCAGCGTCTCTGTGACCATCTCGTCTATTTGAATCCCAAAAGGTTTCATTTGGATTAAGGGATAGATCCAGGTGTCGGGTTCTGGTTTCAGACTCCCAGATGCTTGAGAGCCTTGCTGGGATAAGAGGGAGCTGCCTGGCTGGCTGCTGTGGAAAGTCTTTGCGTGAAGGAGCTCCTGCCGTGTCCGGGCAGAGTTGATGACCTCCATGACCCTCCGGTTGGCAATCTCGCAGTAAGCCACTTTGTCTCCTGCAGGAAAAATCAGACAGATGGTGTCTGAGACCTACAGGCACAGAGCTACGTGTCATCTACTACATACCAGGAAAAGCTACCGACGGGACACGGATACAGGAGCAAAGAGGAGCCAACACAGAGTGCATACGACTCTGTCTTAAGGCCCAAACCAGCTGCTTCACGGTTGGGAGAGCTACGTTACAGAAGAGAAATGCTCGGCAACTGGCAGCAGCCTGAAAAATCCTCTGAGAAAGGAAAGGACGAGGGCAAGGCTACACCGACAACCAAGAATGAGCTGGAACACACAAATAAACTCCCACCCCCAGCCTGAACTTACATCACCCAGCAGTGCAAGGCCAGGACAAAAACTGATGACGCAATCAGCCTGGCACACCACTGCCCTTCTCTGCCCACTTTTACGCTTGTTCCCAGTCTTCCTGAACCAATTCCCATTTGATTCCCAGAACAAACTCTACTACAAGAGATTAACTGCCAACAATAGCAGCACATTCATGAACCCTTCAGAACATGCACGCCCAGAGCACCTGGAACTGCAGCTGCTAATATCAGAAAAACTTCTCTAAGGATTGAAGTTCTTGTTTAAGGCCAAAAGCAGCACATTTACAAGGCAGCACTGAGACGGTTGCAGAGTTACTTCCAGCCTCTGCACGCCCTGCCAGCTTAGCCTGTGACAGCCACTGTGCTGGGAAAACTCCAACAGACCCAGTCCTGAAACTCAAGCAATCTTGATTTTAATACCAGATGGCATAAAACAGGACACCCCACGGTCTGAACAATGGTCAGACACCCAGCAATTCCCAAATGGATGGAGTCCAAGTCATCCTTAAACCCTGGCTGTCACTCCTCTCCTCTGGATCCCATCACCCAAACAGGTGAGACAGCTCCCTCCTACCTTGGTATGGGTGTACCATTCCCTCCATCATCTGGACGGTATCATCCTGCTGTAACTGCAGGGACACATCTCCGATCGCGTCCACGAGCTCTGTGAAGAAGTCTGCGATCTCGGGAGAGTCCCGCAGCAAGACGTAGCGGTCCTGGCGATTGGTGAAGTACAGATCACTCAGGTTTGCGCTGAAGAGAAAGGGAAGAGCTGGGTTCAGAGCATGGGCACAAGATTCTCAACCTCCCAGCCCAGGCTACAGGCCTCACTCTGGCATAGCTGCACTAAAGCACAAACTGGCCGTTTCCTTTGGAATCTCAAGAGATTTTTCCCTTTAAGAAAGACTCTCTCTCATCTAAGAATCTCATGTGGAGGAACTGTGGTTGCTCTCCCATCTCAGAAGAGCATTGATAGGATCATGATGCAGTCCAGACGTTCAGACGACTCTGGCAGCACAGACACCCAGCCCAAACCCCAGCGAAACGATCCACACCAAGGCCAGACACAGCAGACTCACCCGCTCAGGATCACATTGTCATCAAAGAGATAGACCTTGATGTGCTGCAGCCCAATGGTCTCATTGAAACGCTCTGGAATCAGGAGCCGGAGAAGTCCACGCAGGTTTGGGGTGTGGAAGAGGGACACGCGGACTTGCTCGGGAAATCGCTGCAGCAACGGGATCAGCATTGTCCGAGAATTCTTCCTGCCTGGGACAGAAAGGAAGTTTCCCACAAAGATCACACAGACAGGACACATCATGACACAGATCTCCAGCCGGTTACAGGGTGAGCACCCAGCCCATCCACTGGCACTTCACATTTTCCCTTTTCTCTTTGTTTTTTTTAAATCACTTTCATTTGCACTATGTCAATATTGAAACCGACATCCAGAATCAGTCACAGGGCAGGTCTGACACTTTTCAAGCTTCTTAACCAAGCCTCACCAGCACCAGTAACACATCTACAAGAGTCAATGCAGATGACCACATGTTCCTGATTTAGTGTGCTGCTGCTTCCAACAATTCCCATTCTCCTTTCAAAATGAAAATGTAAGTGAGCATGACGGGTAAGGGGAAACGCACTAACAAATGAACCAAGTGAGACTGCACAAGTTGCACAGAGCAGTTTGGCCCTTCTTGCTCCTACCACCTATTTTTGGAAGAAAAGCTGCTCAGCTTGAAGATTTTCTGGGAATATGCAGTTCTGGAACACGAAAGGCCAATACTGAAAGGTGCATGCTTTAAGCAAGTAGGTCCAATTGGCCAAGACATCCACTCTGAAAAGAACTGTCTCTCTAGTCTAACAGTAAAATCAGGCTCTGACAAAAGCAAAGCGTGGCAAAGCCTACCCCGGGAACCCCTGGTGTAGTCGAGGAGAATGGAAACTCTGAGGTCAGGTGAGCCTTTTGCTTGCAGTGATTTCTCCAGTGTTTCTTCTAAGCAATCCACCTGCAGAGAGAGTTCTCTCTTCATTACAAAAGCAAATACACGTTCCAAGGGAAGTGCTCAGCAGCAGGAGACTGTGGCCAAGACAGCTCCCACGCCCTGGTGCGAGTCCTTCCTCCTTGTGCCAAGCACAGCCAGTTCAGCTTTTGCATCTGCCAGCCTGGCAGCCTCCTTCAGCCTAAAGCCACAGACCAAAGGGCCTCAGTTTTACATATCCACATTCTTCAGCCCTCCCAAGAGCAACTAAAGTTAGCAGAAAAAGTCCCAATATCATTCCCAAATCACAGATTCACATTACCACAGGCAAATGTTGGTAGGAATTCACTGCAGTTTTAGTCTTTAACTATAAGATTGTCACATGCAAATTCAAATCCTGTGTGCAAGCCCGGACAAAGTTGGGCACAAATCCTGTGCAGGCTCCGTCTATCTTTACCCTGCCAGGGCATTTGCTTCCTAACTCTAGAACCTGGCCAAGGCCAGGCTTCTCCCTAAAGCCCTGGGGCAAAAATGCTTTTGTTTCCAGATGAAAGAACAAAAAAAGGCAAATACCATGAAGCAAAGCTGACCTCGGTCTCAAATGCAGAAAATCAATCCTTCATCTGTGTCCTGCACCTGGAGCACCACACACAGCACTACACACCTACAGCTTGAATCCTGCTCAAGAAAAATGCCAGGGAAAGATAGATTCCCGTGACCTGAGTTTTACAAAGCCCCCCTGAGCACTATGAACTAACTATCCCCTGAAGAAGGGCAGCAGCTCCCTGGCTCCGTACCAGACCTAAACCAGAAGCGCCGCGTGCCTCCCTTCCACATCCCTCCCCTGCATTCCCGTCCTGGCCTTCCCAAACCCTTCCACACTCACCAGCTCCTGCTCAAGGAGTCCTGTTCCCAGGTACAGTGAGGCCATCACCACCCGCTGCTTGGCTGCTTTTATCTGCACCTGGGAGTAGCAAAAAGCAATTTCACACAGGGCGCCTGCTCCTGAGGAGCCATCAGCCCAGACGTGGCAGTGCTGCACTCCCGGGGGAGGATGCCTTCAGCCACATCTCTGCGCTGGCTCCCTGGCCTTGAGGGAGGAAAGGGTAGCACAGGACAGGGACGATGTAAAACATACGGGGCTCTGCGGAGCCACAGCAGCACCACTGCTGCATCTAAAATTCAAGGAAGAAACTAGTGCTTTCTGGGAAACTGAGGAACACATTCCCTGCAGCTAAACCTGTTCCATATGAGAGCGGTTACCAGGCAGCAGCTGCAAAACTGGGATTGTATCAAAACCATTCCCACAACTTGGAGCCCACGCCTTACCTTCAGGAGTTCATAGAATTCCGCCGGGGATGAAAGCACCTTGACATGCGAGCTGGAGATCCCAAACTCTGGGACCAGATTTCTGATCCACTGGAACCTGTGTGCTCCTTCTGGACAGAGCGAACACGGTGGGGCTGTGATCACTGGAATAGGAGGGGTGAGCAGTGGGGCTAGAAGCAGCCATGATGATCTGTGCAAAGAAAGATGGAGAAATTCTTTATAGTGAAACCTTTGCTTCCCAGAAAGCCTCCAAGCAGGTAAAGGAAGAGCTGCAGCCAGGGCCAATTCGTGGCAGGGATCCACAATGGCAAGAATGCCTTTCCCTTTCCATAATCTGATCTGGATCACCAAAGACAAATGCGGAAACAGAGAAACACAGGCAAAAGGTGGGAGAACAGATCTGAACAGCACCAGCTCCTTCCCTGAGCTGGCATGGAGATGAGGGGAAACAACTCCTTCATCGGGGCAACACGGGAGGGGAAGGAGGCAGGGAGCTGCAGAAAATGAGAGTGTGGATGCTCAGGTGTCTGGCAGTGCTGCGGTGGTACCTGTAACCAGCCACTTCTGAATTATCTCCATCACACACACACCAGCTTGGCCACGGCCAAAACTCCCTTCATGCCAAGCTGTGTTCTCAGCAGGGCTGAAGTTGTTCCAGTTTCAGGTTTAAAGATCACGCTGCTTTAAAGAGAAAAATCCCTCCATCCCTCCAGAAATAGATCTTCAGCACACAAGGTGCCCAAGTGCAAGCCCCAGCAAAGGCAGAGCAGTTGCACCCCAAGAATGACCCACAAAAGGAGCGACTATGTCCCAGCAGGAATACGCTGAGAGCCACAACAGGGACCCATCCCTCTCTAGCAACGCCACTGGCATTCCACAGAAGCACAAGAGAGGGTCACAACTTCCCCTGCAAACCTCACAAAAGCTGTGAGGGAAACATCGGGAAGCTCATTCTTCAAAAAGACGTTTCAGAACAAGTTTAATTTCTTTGAATTCACTTCGGGAAGAAACCAGCTTACTGCCAGCATCACGCAGGGGGTGACAGGAAGCAAGCAGCAACTTCTCCTCTCCAGAGATTTCACACATGCAAATTCATCCAGTCATAGAATAACCCCC
>VXAZ01007902.1:265760-276334 GCA_013399875.1 Gymnorhina tibicen
GGGAGTCCTGGAGGGGAGGGGGGGACAGCCGGGGATGCCGGGACCTTCGCGGGGGCGATCGCCGAGGACTGGGAATGCCGGTGCTGCCCAGGGAAGGGGATCGCCGGGGATGTTGGTGCCTCAGCGGGGCGATAACTGGGTGGCCTGGGGTAACGATGTGCCCCCGGGAGCGAGAGTGGAGGAGACTATCAGAAGCGGTGCTCCTAGAGAGGAGAGAGGGCGGGAGACCGCAGGTGTGCCGGTGCTCCCGGGAAGGAAGAGCTGGGGACGGGGGGTGCCGCTGCCGCGGGAGGACGGTAGCCGGGAACGGGGGCTGCCGGTTTCCCCGTGAAGGGAGAGCCAGGGATGGGAGCTGCCGGTTCCCGGGAAGAGAGAGCTGGGGAGGGTGGCTGCCGGTTTCTCTGGGAGATGAGAGCTGGGGAAGGGGATTGCCGGGGACCGGGAGCGCTGTTGCTGCGGGAGAATAACAGCCAGGGACCGGGGGTGCAGGTGTTCCCGGAAAGGCAGAGTCGGGAACCGGAGTGCCGGGGCTCACTGCTCTCTCTGCTGCAGGTGATGGTGTAGCAGCGGCTGCTGCTGGCAGCAGCATCCAGAGCACACGAAGCTGGCTCCCTGCGCCATGGTCACCCACAGCAAGTTCCCCGCAGCCGGGATGAGCCGCCCCCTCGACACCAGCCTTCGCCTCAAGACGTTCAGCTCCAAGAGCGAGTACCAGCTGGTGGTGAACACCGTACGCAAGCTGCAGGAGAGCGGCTTCTACTGGAGCACGGTGACAGGTGGCGAGGCCAACCTGCTGCTGAGCACTGAGCCGGCTGGCACCTTCCTCATCAGGGACAGCTCAGACCAGAGGCACTTCTTCACCCTCAGCGTCAAGACGGAGTCGGGCACCAAGAACCTGCGCATCCAGTGCGAGGGTGGCAGCTTCTCCCTGCAGAGTGATCCCCACAGCAGCCAGCCCGTGCCCCGCTTTGACTGCGTGCTCAAGCTGGTCCATCACTACATGCCGCCCACACCCTGCGCCGTTCCTGAGCAGCCGGGGGGGGCCCTGCACCCCAAGCGCACCTACTACATCTACTCAGGCGGTGAGAAGATCCCCCTGGTGCTGAGCCGCCCGCTCTCCTCTAGTGTCTCCACCCTGCAGCACCTCTGCCGCAAGACCGTCAACGGGCACCTGGACTCCTATGAGAAGATGACTCAGCTGCCAGCCCCCATCAAGGAGTTCCTGGACCAGTACGATGCCCCTCTCTAAGGGGCCAGCGGAGCATGGTCACATGCTACAAGCACAAGAACAGAGGACAGGCACAATGCCCCAGCAGCACAGGAGCTGGCAGGGCATGCCAAGCCTCTTCATCCAGGAAGGAGAGAGGGGGAACTGGGGCAAGCTGCCGTGGGCTCAGGGCTGTGGCCAGCATAGCTGGGCACCCTTGGTGCTGGGGGGACTCCCCAAGCAAGCATGACACCTCCTCTGCACGGGGAAGGAGATGGCTCCAACCAGACTGTGGATGCTACAGTGAACCCATTGGCAAAGCCCCTGTGGGCTTGGGCAGCCAGGACAGCTCCCGCAGCACAGGGGAACACGTGCCCCGCCAGCCCCATCCTGGGGGAGTCCTGGCGAGAGCCCCTTCCACCCTCAGAAATGGAAAGCACTGGAGCCCAGGAGTGCCTGATCGCTTTTCCTCAGTTTTAAGGGGAAGGTGTTTTTTGCCCATACTGTACCTCTTGCTGCCTCCTTGTGGGTGGAAGCTCCTTTCAACCAAACCCCAGACTAAGAGGTCGATGCCTTTGTCCCCGCATTGCCATTTTCCAGGGGACTAAGCCTTAATATCCTCCCTGCCCCGCGGTCTGGGTTAGCGCACATCCACTGGTGACGCTGCGCAATGACGATCCTGCTGATGTGCTGTGAAGCTGGAGGGGAAGCGTCGCGTCCCGATGCTGCTGAGTCCCACACAACCGCATCTGCAAGGATCACCTCGAGGACCCCGGGCCCTTACTCCCCAGAGTCACACCCCACCTCTGCCCAGCCACTCCCACAGACCCCGGCTATGCTGCTCTGTAGGGCACCAATTCCCGCAGGAACGCAGCAGGATGATCCCCTGGAGCGTCATCTCATGAGTGCTTTTCTGCGTCCGCCCAGAGAAGTGGTTGGGTTTTCTGGCTTTTTTTAATTTTTATTCTTATTTTTTTAACCGAAGGGATGTTTACAGGCCAACATGAATCACTGTCTTTTATAAAGATTCCATCTTCACCTCCAGCCTTGAGGGCTGAGCAAAACGATGCTTGAAAATTCAACCAAAACCAAACTCAGATGAAACTTTGCACATATTTATATTTATATTCAGAAAGAAAATGTTTCCATAATTTATAATAAAGAGCACTATTTTTTAATGAAAAACATCAGATCTGGTTTGATTTCTCGCTTGCACCCCTGAGGCTGCTTGGCCCCGGCACAATGCTGGGATGTGTTTACACCACGTAAGCGCCGTTTCCTGGAGCTGCTGTCCGTGCCGGGTGATCCCGCCGCAGTGACTCAGCCCGGCGTGCGTAAGCTCTGCCCCAGCACTCAGGTATGTCTGAGCCCTGCGACGTCGCTCTGCCGGCCAAGCCGTGAGGATGGGATCCGCTCCTGGCTCGCGCACGTAGCGCACCCACGGGACAGCAGACGTGGCCCTGGGCACAGGAGGAGCTGAGCTGGTGGCCAAGGCTGGCCTGTGGCACAGCCCCAGTGCAGTGCTTGTGAAGTGCCGAGCGAGTCGTGCCTTCCCCCAGACCTGTTTTGGCGCATGCCAGGGTGAGGAGCTGCAGGAACTGAGAGGCATGGGTAGGAAAGGGTCTGCAGGCGCTCCCTCTGGGAGTGTAGTGGGCTCGGGGTAGGGGGTGCCAAGACCCTGCTCACTCTCACAGCACAGAGAGAAAAGCAGAATCCCAGCCAGGCACAGATAACCGAGGGAGAGGAGACGATTCAGTTCTCCTGGGGATGTCCTTGCCCCCAGAAGTGCCTGGCCACTGTTGCTGGGGTCACGGGCAATAAACCTGCAGCTCCGTCTGGCTGGTGTGCAGCGCGGAGCCTGGCTGAAGAGCTGCATCCAGGAATGTGGGTGATCCCCTGGGAGCGGGTCAGCCCCCGAGAACTCCCCCAGAGCCCCCGGCTGTGAGGAGCAGGCTGTGCCCAGGTGCTTTGTGCCCAGGCCCCAGCCTGCATCTCCACACTGTGGGCATTATGGCTGGCATCGTGCGCAGTGCTCCCGCCCCCCCCCGGGGAACCCCGGCTGCTGGGAAAAGGATTTCCTCAGGAATCAGCCCGGACCAGAGGGACGGTGAGTGTGCCGGTCCAGGCTGTGGGCATGGCACAGTCCCAGTGACTATTTTGGGGCCGCTACGTGGGGCCGTGGCACGTGGGCTGCCAGGAAGCGCCGTGGCCTGCCCAGGCACCCGCTACAGCTATGCAAGGAATGTCCATGCGCACGGGTGGCTGCCCGCCAGGCCCTGCCGAGGCACATCCCTGACTTTAGGGCTCCCGGCAGCACCGGTGACTCCCAGCCCCATGCCAGTGATGGGGTGGGAGCAGTGCTGCAGGCACAGCAGCCCCCAGCTGGCAGGAGCATCCTCTTGCGGAACATCACTGCTCCCAGGCAGGATGAGGCGAATCAGGGGATGGGAAAACAGGGCCCTGGGGGTTTATGAGCACACCCAGCCCTCCTGGCAGAGCAAGGGGTTCACAGCACCCCATGGTGGGGCAGAGTGGGAAGCTGCCCCCAGGGACGGCATCCAGGCTGCCTACAGTGACCCTGTCCAAGCCCCCCAGCCAGACCCCAACCTTCCCATCTCTGTGGGAACAGCCCCAGCTTCTTCACTTCCCAGAAGGGCCCTGGCATTGCCGACCCAGGGCCTCTTCCCTCACGGTGCTGCAACCCGCGGCTGAGTCGAGTCCGGGAAGCTCCGCCAGCCCCACGGGTTTCTTGGAATAAAGCCAAGCTCGCGGCAGCAGTGACGCGGCGGCCAGCGGGTAAATCCCTGCTGAAGGTTTCACAAACCTCTCGCTGCTCCAGAGCAGCTGAGCGGACTTGGCCCTGCGTTTCGTAAGCAGCCTATCAAGCACGTCCCGCAGCCAGTTCCCCTCTGCCCTTCACCAGGGCCGGGGCAGCTGAGCTCCCTCTGGGAGGGTTCCTGCATGGGGAAGATGTTACCAGGGTGATCAGACCCTGTCACCGTGTGATGGTGCCAGAAGCCAGACCGGAATTTGCACAGGGCTGGGACACTGGGGTCCTGCAGCTCTCCACACCCCAGATCTCCTGGGGCTGGGGGCTGGGCACCAAGCAGCACCAGCAGAACTCAGTGCAGCTGTAAGCATAGCATGTCCCCAGTGCCATCAGCTCCTCCGTGCTGTGATGGTGGCCATGCAGAGCAGGGTGAGAGCACCAGGCCCAATCAGAGCCCGACAAGGTGCCGGGGTAGAGACGGGTGATCAGGAGGGGACAGGCTGCTGCCCCACAGCTCCTGCAACCCCCCGTCCTGCCTCAGCCTGGCCTCCCCATGGGGTGCAGGGTAGCCACCAGTGCTTCCCATCACACTGCTGGCTCATTACTGGCACAAGAAGGAAGTGTCCGCCAGGATGGTGAACCTGAACCCTGTGGGGTCAGCGGTGCAGGAAACCTGCTCTGGTGTGTACCAGCCTCTGCAAAGCCAAAACAGGAAACCGCTGCAGCCGGTGATTGCTGCGGGCAGCGAGCCCCCGCACAGCAGCAGAGAGCTTGGCCAGCACCGCAGCTCTGTTGTGGCTACACCAACCATGCAGAAAACCCAAATGGTCACAGGGAAGCAGGACAGACCCATGAAGGCTCCCCAGCCCCGCACCAGGAGCCCAAGGAAGGTGGCAGTGGACACAGCACCAGAGGTCACTGGGACGGCAGAGCCAGGCAGGGAGCTTGCTGTGAACACGCCGACCTCGCGGCACTCCCCTCACACACTTCTTCCTGCTTGGCTCTGCAGCGCCAGGACATTCCCACATCTACCACTACATTTCCCAGTAGAATGCAGGAAAGGGCTGTGCAGCAGCTGGGGACTTACTGTAAATGGCACCACCTGCTCCTTACGTGGCAATTCCTCCGCAGGCCAGGGCCACGGGGACAGTTGGGAACAGGGACTGAGACATCTGCTCCCAGTGCGCTGCCGGGAAGCACGAGCATGAGCTCTGTGGCAGAGCCCAGGGCTGGCAGTGGTGGTCCCGGCTGCAGGCCCAGGACAAGAGACAGCTGCTTGGGCTGGAGGAGGAGCAGGGCTGCAGCTCTATGTCCCCACAGCCCCTCGGTTCCACAACTGCCCCTCATCTTGGGCCTCTGCACTCGAAGTACTGCTTGAAGTCCCTGTCCTGGTAGCGGCTCAGCTGCCGGTGACCTGGCCCAGAGCCTTGGTGGATGGGGGAGCCATGGGGGCTGGCTTGGCCCTGGCTCTCCCTGGGCCAGGCAGGGCTACTAGCAGGCAGGGAGCAGGGGGTGGCAGCAGGACCCTGTGCCCAGGCCGGGAAGTATTTTGGGATGCAGCTGAGCCCAGCAGGCTGTGTACATCCCCATGGAAACCCTACTTTGTTGCTGCTTCCCTAGCCAGACCCACGGCCAGCTCCAGGGAGCCAGCAGCTGCGGATTCCTCACTCCTTCCATCAGCAGCTACGCGAGCTGCTCTGCCCCAGCCCCCCCGGCCCCGGCTCTCTGCTCCCTGGCAGAGACCCGGGCCCAGGGCTACGCTGCTCCTGCACCTGCACTCGCAGGGAGCAGTGATGTGCCAACCACTGTCTGTGGTCACTGCTGGGCACGCAGCACGTCACGGGAGGTCCCTGTGGGTGCTCCGGCAGCAGGCTGCCAGCTGCCTGGGGTGTGCTTGCCCAGCACAGCGCAGAGTCCTCAGATGACCCTGGCAGAGCAGCCATGGGCAGGTGCCAAACCCTAGCCCTGGAGCATCCCTTGGCCTCACATCAGTCCTGGCCTCAGCCACGGCACAGGAGCCAGCAGTGGCAGAGCCACAGATGTGGCTGGGGATGGAGCTCCCGGATGTGGGACCCTGTGTCTGCAATCCAGCCCTGCCCTCCTTGCCTGCTCTCTCCTCACCAGTGCACAATGCTGGAGGGCCTGAAGGGCCCCACCAGCCTGGTGGGCTCTGCCCATCCCATGGCTCTGGCGGCCATCAGCAGAGAGCAACTCCAGCCACACCAGGTGGGCGAGGGGTGATGGGTGCCCGTGGTGCCACTTGGGCGACGATGGGGTGTGGGGCTGGCAGAGGGCACAGCTGGACCAGGTGGTCCCCAGAAGGACCCCGGGGCCCTGTCTCAGCATTTAATGAGTGGGAACAGGAGCACTTTACTGTAATTCCAGCAATTACATTGTTCATCCTTGGCAGCCGACACCAGTTGGTGTCCAGCGCCACGGGATCACAATAAGCCACCTGGCAATGAGGCTTGGCAGCACGTTGTGCCGCCGGGCAGCCAGCCAGGGCAGGGCAGGGAAGGGCTGCGGAGCAAGGTGTGAGGTACGGTAAGGGCCCGCCCCGGAGTTCCCGTCACTGATGCGCAGGTGGCAGCCAGGAGGGCCCAGGGGTTGACTGCTGAGCCCACACAGTCGGGGATCCCCAGCCCGCTGAGGTCCTGGCAGGATCCTAGCAGCCACCCATCATTGTGGCATCCCCAGAACCCACCAGGCCTGCTGGGCGCTGAGCTGGAGCTGCCGGCAGCAGGATGTTCCAGCCACACGCACAGTGGGGGTTTGGGACAGCAAGGTGCCAGCAAGCTGGAGGGGAGTCCCCACCCGCCAGGTGCAGGAGGGGGCAGGGGAAGGGGAGGAGGCTGCCTGTCACCCCCAAGGACCTGGTGTCCCACCCTGCCAGCACCACTGCAGCTTCCAGGCAGGCAGGCACTGCCCCTGGCTCTTTCCTGCCATCGCCCACCCACCCCAGCCCAGCTGCAGCATCCCCGGGTGGTCCTCGCTGGTGCTCGGGGCCAGTCAGGAGCAGGGACAGTTGGCACCCCAGGGACAGAGTGGGAGCCCTGCTGAGTCATCACTTCACTGTTCTCGTTTTTCCATGGTGCTGTTGTGCATTTGCTGGAAGCCAGCTCAGAGCCATGACTAATCTGTTCTCAAAACAAGCACAAAGCAAGCGCGAGGTTTGTGCAAACCCACAGGGAGGAGGTGGAATCACAGTGCGGGGCTGGACTGGGGAGGCAAGATGCTGGAGTAGCTGGGAATGCCCAGCCGTGGAGCAGCCCTGCAGGCAGCATCCTCCTGTGTAGGGGGTGGGCACAGCAGAGGTGAGCAGGGTCACTGAGGACCCCCAACTTTCCCTCCCTACGGCGGAGGTGCAGGCAGCGTGCTGGGACAGGCTGTAGCAGGCAGGGCAGGCAGGCATGGGCCATCAGCACTCAGAACCCCATGTGCCATGGCCAGAGTCAGGGCTCTCACACGGGTTGTTTTGCCCTATGGGGAAGCCACTGGAGGGAGAGGCCAGGGAGGAAGCACAGGAGTTTGTTCTGGCCAGAATCGGGCATCCATTGATTTGCTGTTATTAAAACCAGAGCTGCTGTCGGGAACTCCACAGCCTGGCTGCCCTCGCCTGCTTCCTGGAAAAGGCTGTCCCGTGTGCCCTCACCAGCGGGAGATGGGGCCCCCAAAGCACCTGGCAACAGCAATGGCCTGCACTGGGTTTGGGTGGCAGCCGGGGCAGGGAGCCAAGGATTCAGTTCTGCCCTTGGTGCCCACCGCTCTGCTGCCCAGCAGTTGGCTCCCAGTCGCCCACTGCCCCCCCGGCCCTCCTCAGCACCCCCGGTGCTGCCTGCGGTGCGTAGGGCAGCCCTGTCACCCCGCAGCCGGTGGCAGGACAGAGCAGTGGCACCCCGCTGAACTGAGTGTTTACTGGAGAGGCAAAGTCATCGCTTCCAGTGGGGGATGAATCACCCCTGTCAGGAATTCTGCCCGGGGGCTTTTCTGTAAGAGCATGGAATTTCAACACTGGCCGCCCGTGCCCTCCCGGGTCCCCCCTTCTTGCACAACCTCTCGCCGGGGTTGCTGTTCCCAGCCCCGGCTCTGCAGCCGCAGCGAGCGCTGCGGGCACGGGGGTCCCAGCGCAGAGGGTCCCTGCGCATGGCACGGAGCGCGGCCCTGCCACTGACACGGTGGGGACAGGGCAGGGACCAGGCCAGGTTCGCAACCCTGGGGGCCAAGGGCTCCCCAGTGCCGCCCATGCTCAGCACTGCACTGTCGCCAGGTTTGGAGCCTCCGGCTGCACTGGCACCCACGAGCGGGTGCAGACAGAGAGGGGAAGTGGAGGGTGTCAGCTGCAGTGGGGGCTCCGACGGAGCATCTTCCCTCTGCTACGACCAGGCACATCCCACCCCCGTTAGGGCTGACGGTTCCCCGGGCTGACGAGTGTGGGGAATGCTGGCAGGGTGGAGGCATGAGGCTGCAGATGGAGGGGCAGCTCCTGGTAGACTCCTGCCAGCTGCCACTGCCACCATCCTGGTGCTGTCCTGCTGTCGGGGGGCACCACTGGCCCAGGGGCTGCCCCACCGTGGGCCAGGCTACTAGAAAGAAGGCGAGAAGGGGGCCAGAGCTTTCCCCACAGACTGTGGTGACCCCAAGGAGCCCTGCAGCCATGCTGGGACTGGGGATTCTCTCTGTTTCCACACACAGCAGAAACTCTGTGAGAACTGAGTGAGAGCAGAGGTGTTTCTGGATAAGGGGGAAGCACACTCAGAGCAGGAAGTGAAATATCACCTTTGAGACTTGTGGCTCCTCTCAGCCTGGCACAGCACAGATGGGCTGTGCCAGCTCCCAAACAAACCCCAGCAACTTCAACCCCTGCCTTATTTGTTAGATTTTTTCATTACAACCAGAAGAGTGTCATTTCAATAAAGCAGCCTGTATTTTACCCTCCTTGTCTCAGGGTACAGACAACTGATTTCCAGACAGAAAGGATTTTGGTCTTTTTTGGTAGTACCTCCATCACAGTGGCAGGGCTGGCATGTGGGCCCTTTGCACTGAAGCCACGGAAGCTGCTTTTATTTTTTGCTTTGCACTTTCTGCCATTCCTGGAAATAGCTAAAGTGGCTCCTGTGATCCGCCTGGTGGGAAGCAGCCACAGCCCCCTTGTCCCACTCAGCCCCTGCCCCTCTCCACCGTGCCAGGATGTTCCACTCCCAGAGCTGAAGTCCCATGCATCAAGATCGAGCAGCTCCATCCCAGCCCCACACATCAGCTCCAGGCTGATTTATAGAAATCCAATGGCTGGGGCTGACGGTGCCTCCTGCCAAACCTCATTAACGGCTGGCCTGGGAGAAGGCAAACAGCTCATGCAGCAACAAGGAAATCCTTGTTTAAGCATTTCTGGCCATGCAAGGCCCTTCACCCCATACTCAGGGGAGAAGGAGGAAGAGGAGGAGGTGAGGAGGAGGTACAGGCTACAAGCCCCAACTTGGCACCACCCTGGCAGCCAGGAGAGCCAGGAAGGAGACACAAGGGGACATAGCAGGGTCTGCACAAGGAGGGAGTCCCCAGGATGGGATGCGAGCCGGGGGAAAGCAGGAAGCTACATGGGCATGATGGGGGCAGAGGGCTCCCACTCTGCCGCAGGACCCTGCCTGCCCCTCAGTGCCCCATGCTCCCATCAACATCAGGTCCCCTGCACAAAGCGCTGGCCACGGGTGCAGTGAGCTCCGGGCACGCCAGGCAGCGTGGCAGGCCACAGGAGCCAGAAACAGTGTGCCTGTCCACAGTGGGCACGGGACACCAGCACGGCTGGCCTGTGGACCTGGCACCGGCAAGCTCCGGAGCAGCATCAGTGACCTGCATCTGCCTGCCCCACGTGTGGCTCAGGATCTATTTCATCATCTGGAGAAAAGCATTTACTGCCAATAAACGGGCTAATTAATTCTCCTCAAAGACCTCTCAATTATTCATCTCGGGCCACAGAGAAAACAATTAGAGCACTTACCTCAGCCCTGGCTCAGCCAGTGTAGCAGCTGGTGGCAGGCAGGGCACGGCGGGGACGGCCCGGCACAGCTCTCGGCACGGACCCCCGGTGCCTGGCCATCCCCGGGTCTGCCCACCCGGCCAGAGCGTCCGTGCCGAGCGCTGGAGCAGGGCTGTGGAGCCGGCCCAGCCACCAGCCCTTAGCCGCGACCGGCTCTCCCGGGGTGCCCCCAGAGCTCACCCAGCACCAGGCCTCTCCCAGGGACCCCCGGCTGCTCCCTCCCCACAGCCCCATGGCAGCCCGCACCGGAGTACCCCGTGCAGAGGGGCTTTTTCCCCGACGGTTCTCCGGCTCCTTGGCTCTTGGGATGTTCCCTCTGCTCCGCTGAAGAGGGCCAGCCCTGTTCAGGTGCACCCTGAGAAGGGAAGCCCTCGGCATGGGGGGCACGATGGGCTGGGGGGGCCCTTCCCGGCACGCCCGGAACCCACGGGGGCTGCGGCCGCAGAGGCCCCCCGGGGCCGGGTCTCTCCCACCTGCTCCCGGTGCACGGCGGGTCGGGCTGCCCCGCACTGGCGCCTCCGGGACCCCGGGGAGCGGGGCCATGGCCGCCCGGGGCCAGGGGGCAG
>VXAZ01007902.1:286938-301199 GCA_013399875.1 Gymnorhina tibicen
GGGGCGGGGGGTCACGGAAAGGCGGCGGGCCGAGGCTGAGGCCCGCTGTCACCGTGTCTTGCAGCACGGAGCTCATGCGGCGAGTGCGACGGTTCCAGCTCGCCCAGTACCGGTGCCTGCTGGTGAAGTATGCCAAGGACACGCGCTACAGCTCTTCCGGGGTGTCCACACACGACAAGTGCGTTTCCGGGGCAGGAGGACACCCCACTTCCACGGGGCTGCCTGGCCTGTCCAGCTCACTCCCTCCCTGCCCACAGGAGCACCATGGAGGCCCTGTCTGCCGGGCTCCTCCAGGACGTTTACCAGGAGGCGCTGGGTGCTGCCGTCATCGGCATCGATGAGGGCCAGTTTGTAAGTACATGGCTGGGGTGTGTTTGCTGGGCTCTGCGGGATGCAGAGTCCTCGGTACACCCCATGCAGACCAAGGTCTGTGTCCTTTGCAGGAGGGGGTGGGAAGTAATGCCCTGGGGCAGTTTGATCCATGTAGCCTGTGCTTGTAGTCAAACTCTCCTTCCCTATAGTCCCTGCAAATAGAGGACGTTGGAACTGGAGCCCACTTCACAGACAGGGCACCTGGCTCTGATTTTCCTTGTTCCTGGTGCTGCTGTCTGGGCATGTGCTGTGGGATCTGGAGCCAAGTGCTGCCCCCCATCCCTCTTTATGCTGTGCCTGTACCCCCTCCAGTTCCCAGACATTGTGGAGTTCTGCGAGACAATGGCCAACGCTGGGAAAACCGTCATTGTTGCTGCTCTGGATGGGACTTTCCAGAGAAAGGTAAACCAGTCATTTTGGTACAGCAGCTGCTTTGGGACCCTCGTGGAACCCACCCAGCAGCATCTTCCTGCTGTCTTGCACAGGCCTTTGGGAGCATCCTGAACCTGGTGCCACTGGCGGAGAGCGTGGTGAAGCTGAATGCTGTGTGCATGGAGTGCTTCCGGGAGGCCTCCTACACCAAGAGGCTGGGAGCAGAGCGCGAGGTGAGTCCCCATGGAACAGAAACTGTTTCACCTTGCCGGTGTTTCTGGTACAGAGAGACTTCCTCTGGGGAGCTGCAGTCACTCTCCAAATTTCCCTGCCAGGTTGAAGTGATTGGAGGAGCCGACAAGTACCACTCCGTGTGCCGAGCCTGCTACTTCCGCAAGCGACCCCAGCAGGCTGGGCCAGAGAACAAGGAGAACGTGCCCCTGGGCCTGAGGCAGCTGGAGACAGCTGTCCCTCGGAAGATCTTCACTTGACTGCTGGGAAAATGGAGGGGAAGGGAGCTCAGTGCTGTGGCTCACAGACACTGGGTCTGCCTGTCTCTACTTTAGCAAACTGTTTGGTACCTCAGCCCTCCCTACCCAACCTCTGCTGCTCCCCACACCAAGCACCACAACTGAGGATGCACCAGGCCTGATGCTGGGCTAAGCCGAAGCAAAAGCCTGGCTAGAGTGAGTTCCCATCTCAGAACAAGGAGAGAGACAAGCATAGTTACTGATGCCGCCACACACAGGCCCTGGGGCACTGCATGTCGAGCCAGGCCGCAGCGCTTCCACTGCTCACTGTGGCTCTGGCCAGCTCTCCCAGTGGTCTATGCGTGCTCAGGCTGGCACTGGTGCTGGTTCTGGTGCCTGTGAATGCAGCCCTTCTCTCTCATGCGCTGTTGCTAAATTCCAGGTTTCTCAAGGCAATGTACAGCCATTAGTATTTTAAATGCAATTTTTAGTTTCCTTTCTTAATGGTCTGAGGTAACTTGTCCCTTGTCACAGAGCTGTGGCACAGCTTTTAAACTGACACATGTGGCAGCCCAGCCCTGGGCAGGCCCTCGGCCTCTCTGCCAGCATGCTCGCTGGTGTTACTGCCTCGTCAGTTATTGTTGAAACAGAAGAAGGCGAAGGAAGGCCAGAGTCGGCCTAGCAGCTGACTCTTCTGAGGTGTTGAACTTCAAAGGACTGGCTGTGTTCTAGCAGGCTGTGACAGAGTCCTTTGGAGGAACTGGTCCCAGGGAGAGCCTCCTCCAAATTCAGGGCAGTTTTTCTCAGGTTCAAGGCTGGTGCTGCAATTTTGGTGCTATGTTACCTGTGAGGGGGTTGGAGGCTCAGAGTTTCGTCTACCAAGATTTGGACGATTATTCCAGGGAAGATCCAGCTGCTTGGCAAATGGGCTCTCCTCTGAGGCGCTGCTTCTCCACCCTAGTCATGTCTCTTGCTCCCTCCTCAGCCTTCTAGAATTCTTGAGGCTGACTCTTACTCCGCTCTAAGCTGACTGAAGCATCCTCTTCCCTCCTTGTTTGACTCACATTCTGTAAGGTTGTTGCTTCCTTAATTCCTGCAAAAGTGGTTTTTCCCAGAAGCCAGCATCCACAGGCTCTGAGCAGTAGCTCTGTTCTGGCCAGGCCAGACCTCTGCATCCAAGTGCAGGGTTGCTGTTTGCCTGTCCCCTGGAAGACTCCAAGAGCTGCCTGAAATCCCCCTGTTGCCCCCATGTTACAGGTGAGAAGAACTGTACTCACAAGCACTTGATTACCAGGCCTGGGCTTTTCCCCCAGGGCTGGGGAAGGCGCTGCTGCTGCTGCTGCTTTAGGTTAATAAATAACTTTATGAACCTGTGTGTGTGTTTTCTACCAGAGCATTCTGCTAAGTGTTCCTGGCTGCAACCAGTGAGACAGCATGGGCTGGTCACTGCAGCGGTCACAGGATGGGAGAGCTGCCCACAGGCCTGGTGTTGGAGCTCTGCTCAGACCAGGGAGCACGAGGAGGGTGGCCTAAAAATAGCCACCAGCATGAGCGTGCTGTTTGCAGCACAGCAGTTGGCAGGGGCTGCACTGCCCCACCCGGCACCCCCAGCTCGACGGGGAGAAGGCAGGAGCCTTTTCTGCTTCCCCAGAGACAAAAGGCACGTGGTGGCTCACTTGGTGGCTTGGTGAAAAAGTTTATTCCAACCCTACAGTGACAACTACTTGAACACTGGCCCCAGCAGTGACAGCCCACGTGGCTGCCGGGAACAGCTCTACCACAGCACAGCAGCAAACACAACCTGAGACAACAGCCCCACAGGCAGCTGGTGTGGCCGGAGTGCAGGCGAGAACTGCGGGCAGGGGGCCCGAGCACAGCCTCACATCGGCACGGGCAGCACTCAGGGGGAGGCATGCAAGAGAAAGAAAGTGCTCCAGGACCTTCCTCAGCTGGAGCAGCCATGGCCCTGCTGAGGGATCTCAGCACTCACTGCTCCCACAGATCCCAAACCGCGTCATCCAAGCGCCAGCAGCAGTAGTGCAGGCTGGGGGAAGGCACAGCACAGCATTAGAGGCAAGAGAAGAGGAGGCTTTGGCAATAGCTCACCCAGAAGCAGCCGACGGGGGTAAGGCACGGGAAGCCAGTGCAGGCAGGAGCTGGGCCTGGCTGTGCTATGGCAGCAAGAGATGGCACTTGGGGGAATGCAGCCAGCAGGGCTGAAAGGCACTGGAGATAGAATGGGCCAGGGCAACAGTCACAGGGGCAGAGCCTGGCCAGGGTCAGGGGGTGTGAACCACACCCCACCACCAAGGCACCACAGCAAAAGCAGAGGCTCATCCATGCCAGGGCCGCCCACACACCCAACTTCCCGGAGCTGCAGTGCTCACCCAGTGGCTGCAAATCATCGTGTGCCAATCAGCCACCACACACTGAGCTCTGGACCCTCCAGTGAGGATCTCAGCTCCAGGACTAGGCCCCGGGCCCCTCCTGCACCCCATGAAGAGGCCCAGTCACTTTCAAACAAAGCAGCCATCACCCTCCTGCCCCACTGTCCCCTCCAAGTCACAGATCCCTCCCTCCCACCCCGCGGAAGGAATTGCACTGGTACAGCCGTCCCGCGGGTGCCAGCCAGGGCTCAGTACACTGGTGGTGGCTGATACCCCTCCGGGGCTTCCGCTGTGTGTGTGAAGGGTGGCTGCTGGTAGCTCTCATGGCTGATGTTGGGATAGCTGGAGTAGGGAGTTGAAACCTCCGGGCTGGGGTCGGCATAGCTTTGAGCAAAGTCCTCCACCCCCATTTTGTACCTCTTGTAAGCGAAGGTGAGCAGGAGTCCCTGCAGAGAGAAGGGGGCAGCAGCATTAAGGCCATTCCAGGCTGTGGAATGCAAGGGGCCCCTTTATGCTCCCCTGGGGCAGGGTGGTTCACTCACCCAGGAGAAGATGGAGAAGAAGCTGAAGGTGATGGCAGCGCGGGCAGAGTCCGCCCCGATGTACACATCCTCGGCCCGTGCCCAGGACCACTGGTTGGTCAAGAAACAGAAGCCGATGAACCATAGGAAGGTCCAGAGACCTGTGGGGGGAAGTGGCATGAGGGGCCAGAGCTGGTCCTGCTGCTTCTGGGCAGTCCTCGGGCCAGACCCAGCTCCACCGTGCAGGCTGGCACAGGCACCCGGCCAGGGGCAGCCACTCCTCGAGGCACTCAGCAGCAGCAGCGCGTGGCCCGCGGGCAGCACGCCAGGCGGGAGCGACTCCCTTCGCCAGGCACCGGCAGCCACGTCACGGGACAAGGCGGCCATTGCGGCAGCGACAGGAGGCACAGCCCTGCCCGCGCCCCTGGTACCTGAGAAGCCGAGGTCGGCCAGGACCAGGTACTTGCGGTCGGTAGTGTTGCTGATCTGGGGAAAATAGACGTCCACCATGAAGAAGAAGATGCAGGCGAGGAAGGCGAGGACGCCGATGCCGATGCCGTAGCGACAGGCGTCCTCGTTGTGGTTGAAGACGCAGAAGAGCCGGGGGTCGTCGGCTCGGCTCATGTAGCCATCCCCGACCAGGCAGGCGAACACGATCAAGGCGAAGACCTGCGGGGCGGAGCCGATGTCCGGTGGGCGGCACCGAGGCCGGGGGGGCCCCTTCGGGGGCTGCCCGTCCCTTGGCGAGGGGACGCCGTCCCGGCGGGGCTCTCCCGTCCCGTCCCGCCCCGACTCACCGCGCTGACGATCCGCGCCAGCACCTGCGGCTGCTGCACGAAGCGGACCAGGTCGAAGGTACCGCCGGCCTTGGCCGCCCCGTAGGCGCCTCCGCCGCCCTCCATCGCGCTCCGCCGCCGCTCCTGCGCGGCACCGCCCCGGGAGGGCCGGCCCTGGCGGTCCGGCGGCGCCGGAGCGGGGCGGGGCGGGCTTGGTCCGGCGGGGCAGGGCTCCCCCGCCCCGGCATAGAGCACCGCGCTGGTCCCGCATCGTATCCCGGTGCCCCACTCCGTCCCTCGTTCCGCCCCGGTATAACGGGGGACGGGGAGTGCCGGCCCCACGCCTCGGCCGCCGACGGGTCCCGGTGAGCGCGGTCGAGGGGAAACGGGGGCTTTTGGGGGGCTCCCGCCGCCCCCATCCGGTACCGGGAGGCGGCAAGAGGGACGGGACGGACAGGGCTCAGTAGCCCCCGACGTCCCCGCGGATCCGCACCCACGCGAGCCACGGCCCGGACAGCAGGCGGCGGGAGCGCCGGGGAGCATCCCGTCGGTTCCCGGTATCGGGGCGAGTGGGGCCTGACGGGGAGCCCCGGGGTGGCCACCCGCCCCAAGCAGCCTTAGCCCGCCCCGGGGCGGGGGGCTGCGGAGCCCGAGAGCGGTGGAGGAGGGAGAGCAGGGGAGGAAGGAGACGGCACTGGGCGGGGGATCACGGTGCGGGGCACGGGGGTCTCTGCCCCGATGTGCCCTCTTAGGGCCAGTCCGGGCCCTTCCCGAGCCGAGCTCCACGACTGGTGCTCGGAGGCTCCGTGCCGGCCCCGGAGGGTCCCGGGACGGCGGGCGGCACCCGTTCGGCGGCGGTACCGCCCCATCCGCCCTCTCTTCCTTCCTGACGCCGAACTCGGGCTGGACCCAGGGTTAGTCCCAGTTTAGCCCCGCAGACTCCGCGGTCCCGCCTGCCCCCGACCTCGCACGCAGCGACTCCGGCTCCATCCTCATCCCGCAGGCCGGCAGCGCTCGGGAGCCGCGGAATCCGGGGGAGCCGCGGTGAGCGGGGCCTGGTGGGGGCCCGTCTGCTCACCACGGCAGGGCCCGTGTAGGAGGAACCCGCTCGGGCCCGCAGGATGTCCCAGCCGCCCTCCGTCACCCTCCACGTCCCCGAGGGCACCGAGAGCGATGGGTGAGTGTGACCCCCCCGCTGCTGCCCTGCCGTGCCCTGGCTCCTGCATCCCAGGGGCACGAGGCTACGACCCCGCGCCCTGCAGGCACCAGGTGTCCGTGCCACCATGTCCCCGTGTTCCTGCAGCCAGGAGCCCAGTCCGGACAGTGAGAGAGCCCTGCACACCTCATTCCACCAGCTCATCCTGGAGCAGAGCAGCTTGATCGAGGCGGGTCTGGAGCTGGAGTTGCAGGAGAGGGACAGAGGTAAAGTGCTGCAGCCTCAGCCAGGGCAGGCTGGGGACAGTGTGTGTGCCCAGGGCCATCCCCCGGCCCTGACTCTGCTTGGGCCAGCTGTGTCACATGTCAGTGCTGTGGCCAAAGCATTTGTAGGAGCCTGCTGATGCCTTGGCCAGTGCAAAGCAGGGCAGACCGGATCTTGGGGACACAGAAAGCGTCCCTGGAGAAGGGGGTACTTTGGGAAGAGCACACACCAGGGCACACACCTAGCCTCTGTGGTGGAGCAGAGCAGCAGGGACACAGGGATGAGCCATGGGCTCCCTGCATTCTGCCTTCCCCCTCCCAGAGTCTCCAGCCTGCTTGGCTACTCCAGATGCCTGTGCCATGGCCTGGCCAGAGCCCGGGCAAGGTGAGGAGCACCCCAGCTACTCCTGTGCCTCCCTGCAGATCTTGGCCAGCATGCCCAGCCGCACCATTGGTAGGTGCCACCCACTTTCCCACCCTTCCCCAGGTCCCAGAGCGCCTTGGAGAGCTCTCGTGCCTGCTCTGCTCTCCCGCGGCCGCCCAACACTGCTGTGCTCCGATCCACAGGACACAACTTTGGGGCCATCATCTCCCAGTACTGCAACCGCACGGCCCGGCTGCGGCGCCGCAGCAGACGCCCACCCCTGCAGCAGCTCTGCCGCACGGCACGGCCCAGCCTGCGCCAGTATGACCTGGAGACTGACCCCGCCAGGGCCACGCTGGAAGGTGAAGGTCCCCCCGCGTGTGAGAAGGCAGTGCTGGCCACTGTCCCTACACTGGGTTAGGGACAGGCATGCCGTGACCTGGCCGGCCGTGTCCCACTGAGCCCCTTGTGCCACAGACAAGCGGCGCCAGCTGGTGACGGAGATGCTGAGCCTCTCGCCCAGCCAGTGCAGCCACATGCTGCGCACCATGCCCCTCAGCCTGGCAGAGAAACGCATCTTCTGGTAGGACCCCTTCCATCAGCGCCAGCTAGGCAGGACTCCCACAGCCAGAGCTGTCCCAGGACCTGTGGTACCCTCTGACACCCCTCTCTTCTGGGCAGGCGGCAGCTGAGCGGGCAGAGGGGCCCACTGAGGCAGCACACCCATCATTGGGCCCCCTTCTCACCCTGTGGTTGGTCCAAGGTCTGCATCATCCATGTAAGTCAGGGGCACAAGTCTGCACAGAGGCTGTGAGGGCTCCAGTGCAGGCTCCAGCCCCACCGCTCTCCCCGTTTTCCTTTCCCCAGGGCTGCCGAGGTCTCTGGTACAGGCTCCTCTCCCTGCTCCGCACTGCGCAGCCCTGGCACTATGCCCTGAAGCAGATTGGGGGCCGCTTTGGCTCCAGTGTCCTCTCCTACTTCCTCTTCCTCAAGACGCTCCTTACGTTCAACTTCGTTTCATTCTTCATCCTTCTGGCCTTCGTGGTGGTCCTGCAGGCTGTGTACCCCCCTGCATCAGTCAGCCCCCAGCCCTTCACCGGCCTCGAGCTCCTCACAGGAGCGGTAAGCATGGCCCATGCATCCCCAGGTCAGGGGCTGCTCCGAGCCTGGGGGGCAGCCCCACTTTCCCAGTGCAATAATACCCCAGCCCAAGGCTCTGTGTCCCTGAGGCTGGCACAGAGGTGCCAGGCTAAGCAGGAAGCTGCGGGCACTGCCGAGGTCACCATGGGCCCCATCGTGTGCTTTCCTGCAGGGCTCCTTCACGCACTCGCTGCTGTACTACGGCTACTACAGCAACATCACCCTAAATGACCCCTGCACCTCCAGTCCTAAGGGCAGCATGTGCCCCCTTGCAGCCCCCCTGCTCCCGTACAACTTGCCACTGGCCTACCTGTTCAGTGTTGGGGTCTCCTTCCTTGTCACCTGCGCCCTGCTGGTGTACAGGTGGGTCAGCAGCACCTGTGGTGCTGCCAGCCTTCCCCTTCACCCAGCCCCAGTCTCTGATGCCCTTCACCTTGCTGCAGTGTGTCCCGCTCTTTTCGGGAGAGCGTGAGAAGCTCCACGGGGAACTTGGCCGTCAAAGTCTTCTGCGCCTGGGACTTCAAGGTGATCCAGAGGCGCTCGGTGAAGGTGCAGTGTGAGAACATCTGCACCCAGTTGAAGGTGAGGAGCTGGGCGATGCAAAACACCCCAGGGCCCAGCCTTGCACCAGTGCTTTGTCCATCACCCCTCTGGGTCCTGCCATAGCGCAGTGGGATGAAGCCTTGCTCCGGACCCAAAGCGGATTTGGCAGCTCTGCCCCTGCTCTCTTCAGGAGCTGCTGGCGGAGCAGCGCTCCCGCTCCCGCTCCCAGAGCCGCTGCCAGTGCCTGGGGCACTTCATCGTGATGTTGCTGGCCTGGGTCCTGGCACTGGGCTCCGTGTCGGGCTGCGTGCTGGCTGTGCACTACTTCTCGGAGCACATGCACATGGTGAGTGCCATCCCTCGCCCTGGGATCCCCTGCCCTGGGGTCGGAGGGACAGGGCTGGGATACTGGGGGAGAGGCAGGGACAGCCCCACTGCAGCTCGGCTCCCGGCTTGGGCATTTGCGGCTCTCCCCAAGGACACCGCACCTGGCTGCCAGCAGCTGTGCACTCACCCCAGTACCTGCTCACCATGTTCAGCAGGAGCAACAAGCACAGGGCAGCGGCAGATGGCAGCAAGAAGCCATTCTCCTGGTCCTGCCTCTTGTGGTGTCCCTCCTCAATGCGTTGATGCCCCACGTGTTCAACTTGCTGGCGATGTGGGAGAAGCAGGACTCCCCTGGGACACAGGTCTACGTGGCAATCATCAGGTGGGCTGGCTGGGGCTGTGGAGGGAGCGTGCTGCACCTGCACCTATGGCAGGCAGGGAGGCTTTGGGGCCAGGCACCCCATCTGTGGGGCTCGGCCCTTCCATCCCCTGGGCTCAGCGGCTTCTGGCACTGCTCCTGCTCCCCAGGAACCTCATCCTGAAGACAATGGTTCTCATCCTGCTGTGCTCCCAGTGGCTCAGCCGGAGCGTTACCTGCTCAACAGAGGAGGTCAGCACCACTGCCCCAGGGCCATGGAGGGCTGGGCTGAGCTTGGGGTTGTGCAGGGAGCTGGTGGCTTCTTCTTTATTAGATATCAGGGAGAAATTCTTCCCTATGAGGGTGGTGAGGCTCTGGCACAGGTTCCCAGAGAAGCTGTGGGTGCCCCATCCCTGGAACTGTTTAAGGCCAGGTTGGACTGGACTCAGAGCAACCTGGTCTAGTGGAGGGGTGTCTCTGCCCATAGCGGGATGGGGAAAGAGATGAGCTTTAGGTTTGGGTCCTCCCAACCCAAACTATTCTGTGATTCTGTGCCACACTTGATTGTCTTCCCAGTGCTGGGAGACGTGTGTGGGGCAGGACCTGTATCGCTTCATCGTGATGGATTTCATATTCACCTTGCTGGACACGCTCTTCGGGGAGCTGATCTGGAGGTAATGTGCCCCAAGACATGTCCCCCCACCTGTGTGGCATCCCTGCACGGTCCCAGCTCTCTGGTGCACTCAGGCTCTGCCACCATCGGAGGGGAAGGTGGGGTGTGAGGTTCCCCCAGGCAGTGTGGGAGCAGACTTCCACTTCTACCCAGGCTAATCCTGGAGAAGACACTGAAGATAAAGCAGAGGCCGGAGTTTGATATCGCCCGAAACGTGCTGGAGCTCATCTATGGGCAGACCCTGACCTGGTGAGATGTTTCTGCCTGCTGTGGCTCCTTCTCTGCTGGAAAATGCCTTGTAGTCCCCAGGAGCCCTGTGGGTGCTGTAGCTGTGCCCACCACTGTCTCCCCTGGGGCTCAGACCCAGGCAAGCTCATCTTTCCCCTGTTCCCAGGCTGGGCATTCTCTTCGCTCCGCTCCTGCCAGCTGTGCAGATGCTGAAGCTGCTGCTGTTGTTCTACATCAAAAAGGTGTGATTCCCCCCACCCCTGCAACTGCAGTGATGCTGTCATTGTTAGCCTCTGCTGCAGCAGTGGTGCCACATGAAGCTGCCTCGTGCTGGTGGGACTGAGTGGAGGTTTCTGGGGTCAGGATGTCCCTGAGCTCACTTGGCTCCCAGTGGGTGGGAGGGAGGGGACAGCAGGGTGCGGACTGCTCTCCAGGAGTTGTCAGCCCACGGGACACTGCTCCCTATGCACAGACCAGCCTGATGCGGAACTGCCGGTCCCCCAGCAAGCCCTGGCAAGCGTCACGCATGAGCACCATCTTCATCACTCTGCTGTGCTTCCCCTCCTTCCTGGGTGCAGCTGCCTTCCTCTCCTACACCATCTGGTCGTGAGTACCCTCGACGCCACGGCTCAGGGCACAGGACCCCTGGCTGCCTGGAGAAGGAGGGGTTGGGGAGACCATGGCCCCTGTCCCTGGCATCCCCCAGCTGCAGGCTATGAGGTGCTGCCCCAGGCAAGGGTGGTGCTTCCCAGCTGCTGGCCTGTGCTCGATTCCTCCAGCTGTTCCTGGCGCAGGATGCAGGGATGAGGACCCCCTTGTCCAGCCCTGGGGATGCTGGGGACAGTGAGGCTGGGCCCCTGGGGGGCTGGACGTCTGAGACAGGCAGTGCCCTGGGCTGGGGGCAGCAGTTGCTGGGCTGCCCATTGCTCTGAACGCCCTGTTGGTCCATTTGCTTAGGGTGCAGCCATCAGAAACCTGCGGTCCCTTCCGGGGGCTGGAAACCATGTACAAGTCAGGGAAGAGGTGGGTGCTAGTGCTGGAGAAGTCCAACCCCAACATCACCTGGTTTGCCTGGGTCTACCAGTACCTATTGGAGAACACCTGCCTCCTGTTCTTCATGTCTGTGGCCCTGATGTGAGTATGGACCTGAGCCCAAGGCTGAACCCTGGGCCCTCGCTTTGAGGGTCCTGCTGCCACAGCCCTGAGCGAGGCTGGGAGCCAAGGTGTCGCTCCGGAGCCCTGTGCCCCATCCCAGTGCCAGGAGCACAGTGTCCCTCAGCTTCCTGCCTGGCTGCCACCATCCCATCCTGCTGTCGTTGCAGAGCTGTGATCTACTTCAACATCCAGGTGGTAAGAGGCCGCCAGAAGGTCATCCGCCTGCTCCAGGAGCAGATTGCCAACGTGCGTGAGCACCGCCCCTGCCCATCCTGGCTGCTTCACAGCCTGGTCCAGCCCCAGGACTGCCAATTTGGGCTCCGGCCCCATCAGCGCCATCATTCAGCCACCCCACTGCTGCTCACTGCACTGTCTCTGATGTTGCAGGAAGGGGAAGATAAGAGATTTCTCATTGAGAAGCTTCGCTCCGTTTACAAGCAGAGAGACACACGTTCCTGAGTCCCAGGTGAGGCCAGCATGAAGGGCACTGGGGAGGGGCTGCCAGGGCACCCAGGGCTCAGCCAGGTGCACACATGTTCCTCTGCCTGTCCCAAGGGATGCACGACCCTCGGCGTTGCTGTGGCCCAGGGACAGGGAAGGGGATGGAGGCAGGTCTGGGACAAGGACCAGGAGGGAGATGACGCATAAGAGTCTCCTCTCCCACATGGGATCTTAGGGACTCTGTCCTCTTAGTATCAAGCTCCACAGGAAGGAATGGGATGGAATGGACTCTGCTTGCAGCTGGGACTGAATCTGTCCTTCACAACACAGCGCTGGAAGCTGGAGGACCATAGAATGCTGGGGAAGATCCTCCCCTCTTGCCATAGCCAAGGACCCATTGGGGCATGTCACTGGGAATGCTGCATTGCAGGGGTGCAGGTGCTCGTGCTGCCTGGAGCTGCTGGGGTGCAGTAGGTGCAAGGCCAGGACTGCTGTCACACCTCAGGGCACAGCTCCATGCAGAACTGCCTCACCAGCACAGCCCTGCTCCGTGGCTGGTCACTACTTGCAGAGAACAGCTCTCCAGCTGTGTGCCACAACTCTCCTGTCAGTGTGCCCTGGGCTGTTTTCAGAATCCTTTGGGGACCCAACTCCAGCCCAGTGCCTGGCTCACCAGGAGAGCAGCTGCCGGATTCCAGTCCCGCAAACAAGGTCACAGGGCTGCCCCCAGCAGCCCTGCCCCCACTGCACTGGCTGGTGGGACAGACTTGGAAGAATCACCGTGATGCTGAGTGCTGGGCTGGGCAGGGACCTTGCAGGTTCAAGCTGACCTGGCCCATTAAAGCGCTGCTGTGCAGGAGTGCTCTGGCTGCTGTCTGGACCTGTTGGGCTGGAAGCGGGCAGATGGGGTTGATGTGTCAGTGCTGTTTGTGGTGGTGACTCAGCAGCAGTATCAGGGTGTGCTCGGGCTCCTTGGCACCGCCTGCTTTCCCATGGGGCTGGAGCAAAGGCCACTGCCACCCCACTTGCCACTCACCATCATGGTGCAATATCTGCAGCCCCCAGCACCAAGAGCCATTCCCCTCCGTGTTGTGCTGTTGGCAGCTCCAGGCCCTGATATGGCAGCTGCCCCGGTGCCACAGCACTGACAGGCCCGGGGTAGCGCGTGCTGCGGCACGTGCCAGGCGTGGGCAGCCACCAGGGCCCTATGACTTGGCACAAGGGCTGCCAGATAAGGCAGCTCCCTGCCCAGCTGGGCTGGGCCGAGCCATCAGCGTGGGCACAGGGTGAGTTACCAGCATGGACAGACACTGCTCAGTGTTGTGGGCACACGGCAGCTTCTCTATACAGCCCCAACTCTTCCTGGGGTGCATGAGGAAAAGCATTGCTAACAGGTCAAGGGAGGTGATCCTGCCCCTCTGCTCAGCCCTGGTGAGGCTACAGCTGGAATGCTGTGTCCAGCTCTGGGTTCCTCAGCAACCCTTCCTGTGCCCAGAGGTGCCAGCACGATCTGGCCTCTGCTTGTCCCTTCCCCAAAAGCCCAGGGTTTTCCCCCTGAGCACAGGGCAGCCACCAGCCTAGACAGTTTGGTGGGAGTTTTACTGTGAAGTCCCACAGGGATCCATCAACAGCCCAAGGCACTGTCCTGGGCTCTGTTCCCAGCCGCAGGCAGAGCAGTTGCTCCTTCGCCACCTCCTTCCGTGACAGCATTGTCCTGGGCTGCCACCTAGCAGGGTTGGGGTCAGGAGGGGTCTTTGAGAGCGGTCCGAAGCCACTGCAGGACATCGGCCAGGCCGGTGCCGTCGCGGGCGCTGGTCTCCAGCATCGTGATGGGCTGCGTAGCACAGGACACGATGTCCTGCATGCGGAACAGTGACTTCATCTCCACCAGTGACATGTAGCAGGGCAGGTCACTGCAGTGGGGAGAGGGGGGCCGCATCAGCCAACCCTGCCCAGCGCCGGCTCAGGGGTCTCCAGCCTGGGAAGTGCAGCAAAGCACAGCTGCTGCTCCCTGGCACCCCCACCCTTCGGGTGACCCTCCTCCTCACATCTTGTTGAAGAGGACCAGGACGGGCACAGAGGCGAGCGGCGCTGCAGAGAGGACAGAGAGCAGCTGGATGCAGGACGAGGAGACCTGGGTGGGGTTCGAGGCATCCACCACGAACTGGAAGGAAGAAGGGAAAGTGGGGTGCGGGTGTGCCGAGAGCAACCCCGGGCCGGGCTGGGCCAGAGCAGAGCACGGAGGAGGAAAATCCCACCACGGGGCGCAACCGAGGGGACCGACCGACCCCAGCCCCGGAAGCCCCTCTCCCTGCGTCCACGTCCATCCCTCGGGACGGTGGCCCCGGGACGGGTTCCCAGGGCCGCTCACCAGGAGAGCGCTGCACTCGCTGTAGTAGCTGGGCCAGATGGGGCCCATGCAGCCGCCCAGCTCCCGCACGGTCACCTTCCGCGGCAGCCGCAGGTCCGTCAGGTTGGTGCCCACCTGCGGGACAGGCGCCCGGCTGGGTGCGGCCGCGCCCCGGAGCCCCTCGGCCGTCCCGGTGCCCCTGGGCCCCGCCGGGCCCCACCTACCGTGGGCAGCGTGGCCGGGGGCTCGCCCAGCTCCGCGGGCTCCTCGGCGCTCAGCTGTGCCTCGCGTTAAGGACACGGCGGCTCCGGGAACGGGACGGGGACGCGGCCCGCCCGGCCCCCGGCCCGCCCCCCGCCGGGCCG